>WHSE01000325.1:0-26729 GCA_012295165.1 Asparagus setaceus
TTCTCAAAGAAGACACATGAGGATTATTTAGGTCAAGCTTATAAGAAGGTTATGTTGATCCACAAGAAGCTACCACCTGGAGGCATACTGGTGTTTGTCACTGGGCAACGGGAAGTGGAGTTCCTGTGTAAGAAGCTAAGGAAAGCATCAAAGCAATTAAATACAAACTATTCTAAAAGAAACTCAGATAATGATGGGACTCCAAACCTGGACATGGAAATGAAGGATATCCATGAAGCATTTGAGATGAGCACTACAGACCAGCAGACTGACAGGTTTAGTTCTTTTGAAGAGGATGATAACTTCCCGGAGGTGGATTCTGATTCATCTAACTCGGACACAGACAGTGATCTTGAAGATGATACTGATACTGAAACAACCTCAGAGAAGACTGATTTAGTTCTGGATCTTTTAGGAGATTCTAGAGGTCTTTTGTCATTGAAGGCTTCTTTTGAAGCCTTAGCTGGAAACTCATGCAACCAAAATTCTAAAGAAGAACCAACTGCACCAATGCGTTCCAAAGAAGAAGAGACTCAGTATGTCCCTTCCACTATGGGTGAACAAGTGGAACCTACTCCTGTTGGTCCTTTGTATGTGTTACCCCTTTATGCAATGCTACCTGCTTCTTCTCAGCTTCGAGTATTTGAAGAGGTACCTGAAGGAGAAAGGCTAGTGGTGGTTGCTACAAATGTGGCTGAGACTTCTCTGACAATTCCAGGAATAAAATATGTGGTTGACACTGGAAAAGAGAAGGTCAAGCATTACAACATTGCAAATGGGATGGAAACATTTGAAGTCCAGTGGATAAGCAAAGCCTCAGCAGCCCAACGTGCAGGGAGAGCTGGAAGAACTGGACCTGGCCACTGTTATCGCCTCTACTCATCGGCAGCCTTCAGTAAAGATGATTTGTTTCCAGAGTTTTCATGTCCTGAGATCTCTAAGATTCCTGTTGATGGTGTTGTCCTTCTAATGAAATCTATGGGCATTGATAAGGTAGTAAACGACATGAATTTGCTTCTTGAGTTTCTTTGTTTCCTTTTCTCTCTCTTTTTTTTCCCTTCTGCAAATATATATTTTAAACTGTCTTTGGGTATATTTCCCCCCAGTGTACACACACACACACACACACACGTTACATATATATAAAGATTAAAACTTCTCATCATACTTCGTTGACATTATGTAATGTATGAAATGATATTCTAGTGGTAGTGGGGTAAAAAGTTGATGATTACCATCTTTGAAGATTGATTTTTTAATAGCTTACTTCAATTCCCCCAGTTTTACACACACACATGCACACATTGATAGAGCCAAGGGGAGGTCAGAGGGTGGCCATGACCCCCCTTGGGTTTTGGCTACTAATAGTATATAAGTTGTTGCATATTAGTCCGTGCATCTTTCATCTTTTGATATTACCCCCTCTACTCACTAAAATTGCCATTTGATCCCTCAACTCTTAAGTAGTTTCAAATTAATCCCCTTAATAGCAACAACTACTCTTCTTAATTGGAGGGACTAATTTCAAAATAACTTAGTATTAATTTCAATGATTTGAGGGGCTTATTAAAAATATGAAAGATTTAATGGACTAATAGTGAAAAAACTATATAACTAAAAGTTATTGTACAAGAAATACTCTTAAGTTGAGAGTAGTGTATTATATAAAGAAAAAGAGTTGTAGGCCTGTGGAAGAGAATGACTAATTAGTGGCTAAGTTATGGGTCTATGTATGAAAAATACTATGTGGTGCAACTGACAAATAAGTAATATCATATTTGTCATCCCCAATTAATACAAAATCCTTCTTTTCCCTTTTCTCATAGTATACTTTTTAGGGAAATCTCCAATGCACTCATTTCTCGGTGTTGTGGGTTTGCATTTTGGTAAAAAATGTTGGGATTCCCATGATTATCATTTGTAAGTTATTTTTGTTCCATGTTTCTCTTTATTTGAAGTTGTAGCAATCTGTAATGAATTTCTATTTAATATTTTCATGCAGTTTTTTGCATTTAATATCAGAACTGTGAAATGAGGCTATATTTTCATGTGTTTTAAATTTTGTGGTGGCATTGTGAGTGAGGTTCATCCAATTTCATTAAGTTTTAAATGAATAAATAATATGTAAACTTGTATAATCTATAGTGTATTGTCAATCTATCAGGTCTTAAAAACATTAGAATTTGCAGTTTATGATTAAGGAAAACCAACTACAATTAGTACATTTAAAAAAAATCAGAAGATTGGAGCATATTGATTCATGTTGAAATGATTCAAGTATCCATGAAAATGTTTTTTGGTAAAACTACCACCCAGGTTATTTTTCACCTACTTGCACTGCATATGTATGAAAATTTATTATATATTGTCATATTTCATCACTTTTGAGTGATGTAGTATTATAGTTATATTTTGGCCCCTCAGAAAGAAAATTCTGGCTCATGCTTGCTGCAGCCTTACGCCACACGCATACGTTACACATATGTAAAGGTTAAAACTCATCATTATACTCCGTTACATATATATATAAAGATAAAACTTCTCATTATACTCTGTTGACATTATGTAATGTGTAAAATGATACATGCACACACACACGTTACATATATATAGATTAAGACTTCTCATTATACTCCGTTGACACTATATATATATATATATATATATATATATATATATATATATATATATATATAGAGAGAGAGAGAGAGAGAGAGGAAGTACCCTTACAACTTTTTGTGCTTGGTAGTGAGGTGGCTCATTTTCATCCACTCATTCAAATGGGGATCACATTCACATGGATATATATATATATATATATATATATATATATATATATATATATATATATATATATATATATATATATATATATAGAGAGAGAGAGAGAGAGAGAGAGGAACTTAGTACTGCACACCTTTTTTTGTCTTGGTAGTGAGGTGGCTCATTTTCATCCACTCATTCAAATGGGGATCACATTCACATGGATTGGACAGTGGATAGGAATGAGACATTACTAAAAGCACAAAAAATGTGTGCAGTATAGTTCTATTTATATATATATATATATATATATATATATATATATATATATATATATATATATATATATATATAAAGATTAAAACTTCTCATTATACTCCTTTGACAATATGTAATGTGTAAAATGATACATGCACACACACACGCTACATATATATAACGATTAAGACTTCTCATTATATAAATATATATATATATATATATATATATATATATATATATATATATATATATATAGAGAGAGAGAGAGAGAGAGAGAGAGTAAAGCGCGCAACTTTTTTGTAACCCAGAGGTGAGGTGGCTCATTTTCATCCACTCATTCAAATGGGGATCACATTCACATGGATATATATATATATATATATATATATATATATATATATATATATATATATATATATATATATATATATATATATATAGAGAGAGAGAGAGAGAGAGAGGAACTTAGTACCACGCACAACTTTGTCTTGGTAGTGAGGTGGCTCATTTTCATCCACTCATTCAAATGGGGATCACATTCACATGGATTGGACAGTGGATAGGAATGAGACACTTTCTACCAAAATGGCCTTTAGTACAAAGTTTACATTTAATATATATATATATATATATATATATATATATATATATATATATATATATATATATATATATATAAAGATTAAAACTTCTCATTATACTCCTTTGACAATATGTAATGTGTAAAATGATATGCTAGTGGGGTAAAAGTTGATGCTACCATCTTTGGAGATTGATTTTTTAATAGCTTACTTCAATTCCCCAGTTTTACACACACACATGCACACATTGATAGAGCCAAGGGAGGTCAGAGGGTGGCCATGACCCCTTGGGTTTTGGCTACTAATAGTATATAAGTTGTTGCATATTAGTCCTGCATCTTTCATCTTTTGATATTACCCCTCTACTCACTAAAATTGCCATTTGATCCCTCAACTCTTAAGTAGTTTCAAATTAATCCCTTAATAGCAACAACTACTCTTCTTAATTGGAGGGACTAATTTCAAAATAACTTAGTATTAATTTCAATGATTTGAGGGGCTTATTAAAATATGAAAGATTTAATGGACTAATAGTGAAAAAACTATATAACTAAAAGTTATTGTACAAGAAATACTCTTAAGTTGAGAGTAGTGTATTATATAAAGAAAAAGAGTTGTAGGCCTGTGGAAGAGAATGACTAATTAGTGGCTAAGTTATGGGTCTATGTATGAAAAATACTATGTGGTGCAACTGACAAATAAGTAATATCATATTTGTCATCCCCAATTAATACAAAATCCTTCTTTTCCCTTTTCTCATAGTATACTTTTTAGGGAAATCTCCAATGCACTCATTTCTCGGTGTTGTGGGTTTGCATTTTGGTAAAAAATGTTGGGATTCCCATGATTATCATTTGTAAGTTATTTTTGTTCCATGTTTCTCTTTATTTGAAGTTGTAGCAATCTGTAATGAATTTCTATTTAATATTTTCATGCAGTTTTTTGCATTTAATATCAGAACTGTGAAATGAGGCTATATTTTCATGTGTTTTAAATTTTGTGGTGGCATTGTGAGTGAGGTTCATCCAATTTCATTAAGTTTTAAATGAATAAATAATATGTAAACTTGTATAATCTATAGTGTATTGTCAATCTATCAGGTCTTAAAAACATTAGAATTTGCAGTTTATGATTAAGGAAAACCAACTACAATTAGTACATTAAAAAAATCAGAAGATTGGAGCATATTGATTCATGTTGAAATGATTCAAGTATCCATGAAAATGTTTTTTGGTAAAACTACCACCCCAGGTTATTTTTTCACCTACTTGCACTGCATATGTATGAAAATTTATTATATATTGTCATATTTCATCACTTTTTGAGTGATGTAGTATTATAGTTATATTTTGGCCCCTCCAGAAAGAAAATTCTGGCTCACATCAGCAACAAGACGCGACGACACACGACGCTACACATATGTAAAGGTTAAAACTCATCATTATACTCGTTACATATATATATAAAGATAAAACTTCTCATTATACTCTGTTGACATTATGTAATGTGTAAAATGATACATGCACACACACACGCTACATATATATAACGATTAAGACTTCTCATTATACTCCGTTGACACTATATATATATATATATATATATATATATATATATATATATATATAGAGAGAGAGAGAGAGAGAGAGAGAGAGGAACTTAGTACCACGCACAACTTTTTGTGCTTGGTAGTGAGGTGGCTCATTTTCATCCACTCATTCAAATGGGGATCACATTCACATGGATATATATATATATATATATATATATATATATATATATATATATATATAGAGAGAGAGAGAGAGAGAGAGAGAGAGAGAGAGAGAGAGGAACTTAGTACCACGCACAACTTTTTGTGCTTGGTAGTGAGGTGGCTCATTTTCATCCACTCATTCAAATGGGGATCACATTCACATGGATTGGACAGTGGATAGGAATGAGACACTTCACCAAGCACAAAATGTGTGCTCCTGTACTATATTTATTATATATATATATATATATATATATATATATATATATATATATATATATATATATATATATATATATATATAAAGATTAAAACTTCTCATTATACTCCTTTGACAATATGTAATGTGTAAAATGATATGCTAGTGGGGTAAAAGTTGATGCTACCATCTTTGGAGATTGATTTTTTTTAATAGCTTTTTTCAACCAACATTCTAAGCCCTGGCATTGTAGACTAAAGAGTGATTTCTATTGTTAGCATACAACATACACTACAATATGCTTCCTACTGAAAGGATTTTTTCTTTCTTTTTTTTTTGATTAAAATCACATAATTCTGATTTGTTACATATTTTAGGTTGCAAATTTTCCATTCCCGACTCCTCCAGACGCCATAGCCTTGGTTGAAGCAGAACATTGCTTAAAAGCTCTTCAAGCACTTGATATGCACGGAAAGCTTACACCAATTGGAAGGGCAATGGCACAGTATCCACTGAGTCCTCGTCACTCCCGAATGCTTCTTACAGTAATCCAAATCATGAAGAATCAGCGAGCCTATGCCCGAGCAAATCTAGTGCTAGGATATGCCATTGCCACAGCATCAGCTTTAAGCTTTCCAAATCCTTTTAAAATGCAATTTGATGGAAACCATGACAAGTCAGATGGTTCAAACCAAGAAGAAATTTTGCAGGACCAAGAGTCAAAGAAGAGGTTGAAGAAGGAAAAAGTTTTGGCAAAAGAAGCTCGTGCCAGGTTACGTAACCTCAGCAGCGATGCATTAACTTTTGCTTATGCCTTACAGTTGTTTGAGCTTGCAGAAAACCAATTTGAGTTCTGCCAGAAACATTCTCTTCATGTGAAGACAATGGAAGATATGTCCAAGTTGAGGAAACAACTGTTACAGCTGATATTTTACCAGAGTAAGTTCTCTGAGGAATTTGGATGGGATCATGGAAGTGCTGAGGAGGTAGAAATGACATGGAGGGTTAGTTCCAGTAAGCATCCATTACTAATTAATGAGGAAGAGCTATTAGGTCAAGCTATATGTGCTGGTTGGGCTGATAGAGTTGCAAAGCGTGTTCGAAAGATTTCAGAATCTTCAGATAAAGTACGGGCTGTTCGATACCAGTCATCTGCCTTAGATGATACTATTTATCTTCATCGTTGGTCGTCGGTATCACAGTGTGCTCCAGAGTTTGTAGTATATACTGAGCTCCTTCAGACTAATAGACCATATATGCATGGAGCAACCAACGTGAAATCAGAGTGGCTAGTTAAATATGCTAGTTCTCTATGCAGTTTCTCTGCACCACTTACTGATCCAAAGCCTTATTACGAACCTCTGAGCGATGAAGTATTGTGTTGGGTGAGCCCAGTCTTTGGACGTCATAATTGGCAGCTCCCTTTGCATTCTTTGCCGATTAAGAATGATGGACTTCGAGTGTCAGTTTTTGCTTGTGGATTGCTAGAAGGTTCTGTGCTGCCATGCATGAGAACGGCACAGAAGTTGTTGGCTATGTCGCCTTCAAATTTATTGAAGCCGGAGGCATTAGGCCAGAGAAGGGTTGGAGACCTGCTGAATGGATTAAGGATTGGATCAAGAAGAATCGATAGTCGTGCACGGTTGAGAGATGCTTGGAAGGAGAATCCTCGGCATTTATATTCGGAGATCAAGAATTGGTTTCAAGAAAGATTTCATGGTCAGTTTGAGGAGCTATGGGAACAAATGCATCATGAAGTTGTTCATGAAGGGCAAGAACTTTTCCGGAGAAGGGCAAAGAAAGAAAATAAGAAGTCAAAATGATAGAAGAAACTATGGAGCTTTCACAGAATGCAACTTAAAAAGAAATGCAGAGATGACTTCATTTATGTTTTCCTTGAGTTTGGTTGATTGTTTTCTTAGGGATCCTCTAGATAGAAACAGAGTAAAACATAAGATTTTTGTAAGCAAGCTTTATAGAGTGATGCTTATTTTCATCTTTGAGTAAAGCATTGAAATTTTTTAATCTTAGAGGTACTTGGGAGCACAAAATTTTCAGGTGTTGGAGGGTACATCTACTGTTGTTGCTTTTTAGGCAACCAAGCTTGCTGAAATAGGTACATGGATGGAGATGCAATCTACCGAAGGATCAAGCAACATATGCACGTCTAGATGAAGGAAGTTTTGTAGATTGGCCATGCTTTCGCAAGATGTTTTTAACAATTTGTGCCATATGCAGATTACATCACAGCTGTTCGTCATCATAATTTCAAAAAATGGGGTTTGCATGTATCCTAATTGAGCAGTGAGCACTATCCTCACTCTTTCACCAAAGCTTCACTGAAATATTCTGTTCTTGGTAACCTGTGTGCCTCTGTCCCTTAGTCTGCATCATTATGTACATGCTAAGATCTGGTCCTTGTCTTGGGAATTTTCATCAGTCATATAATCAAGCCGCATGCTTCGCAGGAGGCGTGTTTCCAAATTATCTACCTGAATCTTTTGCTAATCTTTTCTTAAATTATATATTTTGTTCATGTGAAACAACATGGTTCAGATACCGTGTTAATCTTGAGTAGACAGCCATGTCACAAGAGCACATAGAGATTACTATTTATTATATTTTAAGGCTGTAATAAGCTGCTACAGATGCCTGATATGTTTTGCAGTTATTGTCATGGCCTATTTTCTTCAACATATCTGATCTTTTGGTTTATTTTTGCTTTCAGTCTGTAGAGTTCAAAGACATTATTAAAATTGGGCGAACACATACTCAGGATGCAACTCCATTAACCCTTGGACAAGAATTTAGTGGGTATACCACACAGGTAGCACATGCTGCTTAGACTCTAGTAGACTAGGGTTTTATTTATGTAGCTGAATATGTACGCTATGATCATGATCTTTGATGCATGTCATTGGTTACAATGTTATATTGTAGGTAAAATATGGGATAGCTCGGGACTGATAATGTTACCTCGCATGTATCAGGTAAACCTTAATGTAATAGCAATGCGAAATTGATCTTTGATTAACAAAGCATTTCTTATTTGAATTGTTGTATTGAGCAGCTAGCCCAAGGTGGCACTGCAGTTGGAACAGGACTGAACTCAAAGAAAGGGTAGGTATTGTGTTAATGGCTTTTGATTTGTATCTTGCTACTACTTAATTATATTTGGTTGGCCTCTCCATTTGATGCACATCTCACCCAATGGATCATTGTCATATTTGAGCGTATTATTCTAATTCTTATTAGTATTCTGCTTTGTTGTTATAAAAGCTCCCATTCATGTTTCCTCTACTTCATGGAGTTGATTTGAGTGATATATCTATCTGAAATTGGAACTTTTAATGGAACCTCTCCACCACTCTTTCTTATGTGATGCCCTCAGTTGCAATAATATTTTCTTTTCAAATAAATCTCTTAACTTAATAAGCTTATATATGCACTGCAGCACTGGTATCGGTGTGTATTTTGAGAATTCATACAGGAGATTTCCCTTAGAAGTTATGGGAAAGGTTCATGAGGTGTCCTTTGTCCTGCTAGTATTGGCAAGGCTTGATGTTTAAGTTCTATATGTTGTAATGTGACAACATTATTGTGCTGTTTTCACATTAAGGTGCAGTCAACTATGGGTGCAAAGCTCAATTTCAAATTGACAATATTTCAATGACCAATAAAAACCTGCCTTATAGGCATATGGGAAAAGGAAAACCTTCTTGGTTTTCCTGCCTGTGCGCACATATTATGGCATCTCTGCATCCATATATTAATGGGATACCTTCTAGACTAGGCTTGCTTTCAAGGTTGGAATCGACAAAGTGAAGGAGAAAATATTGGAGAGGTGAAAGAGAGCATTGGACAGATGAGGGAGATGAGCGAGAAAACAGAAAGAATGAAAAAAGTGGAGGAAAGAAGGTCAAGTAAGAAAAATGTTACTATTTAAAGCATTGGACAGATGAGGGAGATGAGGGAGAAAACAGAAAGAATGAAAAAAGTGGAGGAAAGAAGGTCAAGTAAGAAAAATGTTACTATTTAAACTGTTATATCACCTAATAATCAACATTAATCAATTTCTATGTCGATTTTATTTGTTGTAATCCTTCTGCATAGCTCAGAAAAGATGAACTGTAGCTTTTATTTTTGGGTCGGGTGGGGGAGTTGAAATTTAGCTCTCTTGACTTTGATCTAAATGCCATCTGGGACTCCTATCAAGCCCCTTCTCTTGCTATAATAGTTTAAATACAATCTGATCACAGTTACTGTATATATATATATATATATATATATATATATATATATATATATATATATATATATATATATATATATATATATATATATATATATATATATATATATATATGAAGCGAAACTCATGAAACTAGTTCATAATGAATATTAATTATAACTTTTCTAACCACTCATCTTGCTTTTGGATCCGTGAAAGATATAAAAAATTTGAGATTTGTGCATCACAAATCTCAGTAAATAGTGGATAAAAATTTGGTCTGTATGTCATTAGAACTTAAATTCATAAAATTTTCTACTATATATATATATATATATATATATATATATATATATATATATGATAAATATAGATGAGGCTAATTTGCATGCATTATATAGCAATGCAGTCCAGATATGCCCTCATTCAAATCAAGAGATTAAAAATAAAATAATCAATGGGCCCCACATCTAAACAATCTCTCATCCTCACACCTCTCTCTTTCTCCTTTCGCTATGATTCAACTCACCCGTTTCTTTCTTTTCTTACATTTCACATGATCTGGCTATTGCCGTTGCTAATTTTTATTGCCGGCTTCACGAGTTATCTCACACTCATTCCAGCTTCATCTTTCCTTTTATCGCTATCGCTTATCATATTGTTTCTTTTTGGCTGGCTACAGATCGCTATGATTCCGCTGCCATACGCTTCATTAAGCTGGACATTGCTTCCACTTGCCGGCCGCTTCCATCTCCGCCACGACGAGCTTCGGCAAGGTGTGTATGAGGTGCTTGATAGTTTGGTTTGCTATTTTTATTATTCTAGAAAAGAATGTTTTCTTTTTCAATGGGATAACCATACATGACATTCTTGGTTTTAATCTTTGCTCTAATGTTATCTTACCAATGTGGTGCCATGCAATGAAATAGTTCTTTGGAGCACACTTTGCCTCAAAGAATGAAAGAAGAATAGAAGATGTTCAAACTAACACTTAATAAATTCTTAAGCATATGTACAATGTTGGGCATGTGATCCGAATTATGTATGAGTACGAGTTTTAGGAAGTTAAGAAAGGTTTTAGAAAATGAGGGAAGGGAGATGAAAATTAAAATCGCTAAAGGAGGTAGTTTACGATGCTCTGGGTGCAATTTTACAAGTTAATTGAATCACTTGTTAAGAGTATTTATTGATGATCCGCATGTCTTTTGATTATTTGTTTGTTAGTAGTATTTTTTTAGTTTGCGCTAATTTGGGGATTGGTTTCGCTTTTGCAAGGCGATTCGGTCTTTTCTTCACCAATTTGTGATAGTTTAGATGGACTCTTCACCAATTCCCTCACATGATGCAACAATGGACTCTCCAATATTTACCTCATATGATGTAACGATGGACGCACTTCAAGTTGAAGCATATGATTTATCTTCTATGAATATTGGGACATCACAAGCTACCCCATGATAAAATTTTCATCTCGTGTAATGATATATTATTTTTGAATACATTATTATGTCTAAGATATATATATTTTAGAATAAATTACGCTTTGCTCATCGTATTTTTTATTTCTTCATTTTATAGGAATTGGATCATGCGAAGAATGTTGATGATCATGATGTATTTGTTAGTTTGTTTCATGTTGTATGGACTCGTCGATATATTTTGATTAAGGTGGACTTGCAATTTGTATTTTTATTGGTTTGTATGATGTATGGACTTCTCATGTATATTGTGAAGTATGTATTTTTGTGTTTGATTTTTATACAAAACTATGTCATGATTATATACAGGAATCTTTATCAAAAGGGAGGTTTTGCCAAAATTTTTGAAATTTCATAGGTGTTGAGTACAAGCTTTCTTGTATCCTCATTTACCTAACACCGAGAATTGAGATCACTAATTTTCTTCATAACAAAACAATACACACACCAACGTAAGCAAAACTACCCATATGATCGGTGGCAATCATGCTTGCTTGCATACAAAAGCACACTAGGTAGCAACCATGGGTGCTCCTGACATATAACTTGCATATAAAAATCTCTTTTAGGCAATCAAATAGAGGCAATCGCATGAATTATTAATACAAATCTTTCTACCATAATCAACTTTCAATACAAAATCCCAAGCATACCCAATCATAATATACACTCAAACAACCTCTCTTTACAAAGCAAAGCTCATGAGCGAGCATCAAGAGCGAATGTAGTCTTTATGGGCTCAAGCGATTGTTAAGAGTTGGGTCTCAGAGGGTACATCCCAGTAAGTTATGAGGGCATCTTCGCTTCCAAAAAATAGATGGAGCTTGTCAAGAATTCGAGGGTAACGAACTACATATGTGGTGAGAGTGCACGAGCCAACTTGCATATAATTTTACTCTGCATTTTCACAAAATCCACAATAAGTTTGGGTGTCATTTGTGGCAAGGCAAATAGACATCTAACGCTTAAAACTTTGACACCGTGCTAGTATAGCCATGATAATCTCCCTGCAAAATCAAAGGCAAGGAAGTATGTAAGAGAAACTTCTTGAATTAATTAAGAAAAGAATGTACAATTAAGCAACATCTACATTAACATGAACATTTACATCCTGACTGTGGATCATCAATATATACTCTTAACAAGCTGATTCAATTAACTTGTAAAATTGCACCCGACATCGAGAACTACCTCCTTTAAGCATTTTAATTTTCATCTCCCTTCCCTCATTTTCTAAAATCTTTCTTAACTTCCTAAAACACATACTCATACATAATTGGATCACATGCCCAACATTGTACATATGCTTAAGAATTTATTAAGTGTTAGCTGAACATCTTCTATTCTTCTTTCATTCTTTGAGGCAAAGTGTGCTCCAGCAACTATTTCATTGCATGGCACCACATTGGTAAGATAACATTAGAGCAGCATTAAAACCAAGAATGTCATGTATGGTTATCCCATTGAAAAAAAAAACATTCTTTTCTAGAATAATAAAATAGCAAACCAAACTATAGCACCTCATACCTGCTTGTCGAGAAGCTCGTCTTGTGTGGAGACTGGGTTGAGCAATTTGGGTCGATGTCGGCTTAGGTGGTGCGACAGCCGGACTAGATAATTTCTTGGCCGAGGTTGTGTGGCATGATAAGCGTGAGATGTAGAGAGGGAGAAATTAGTGTGAATCGAAACTTCGTGTGGCCAGAAGCTGGCCAGCGTAGCTGGCAGCAGCAGCGTAGCGGATCCTATGGCGAAATGTAGAAAGAAGCAGGAGTGAGGTTCAGATCTGAGAAGAGGAGAAGAGGGGGTGTGAGAGATGAGAGATTGTTTAGATGTGGGGCCCATTGATTATTTTATTTTAATCTCTTGATTTGAATGGAGGGCTTAGATCTCTGACACTAGGCGCTTACCTTATATTGCATATAAGGTGGCACCTCATACACACTTTTACCCTATATATATATATATATATATATATATATATATATATATATATATATATATATATATATATATATATATATATATATATATATATATATATATATATATATATATATATATATATATATATATATATAGAAAAGAAGGCTCCTATGAACTTAAGTTCATAATGAATAGTAATGCACCAACTTTTTATCCACTCATCTTGTCTTGAGATTTGTGATGCACAAATCTCAAAGTGGGCTTTATATCTTTCACGGATCCCAAAGCAAGGCAGTGGTTAGAAAAGTTGGTGCCTCTTCATTATGAACTAATCATAGGGCATATCCTCTCTCTATATATATATATATATATATATATATATATATATATATATATATATATATATATATATATATATATATATATATATATATATATATATATATATATATATATATATATATATATATATATATATATATATATATATATATATATATATATATATATATATATATGAAAGAGAGAGAATTTATGAATTAAATTAATGAATAGTAATGCACCAACTTTTTATCCACTCATCTTGTCTTGAGATTTGTGATGCACAAATCTCAAAGTGGCTTTATATCTTTCACGGATCCCAAAGCAAGATGAGTGGTTAGAAAAGTTGGTGCACTATTCATTATGAACTTAAGTTCATAGAGCCTTCTTTTATATATATATATATATATATATATATATATATATATATATATATATATATATATATATATATATATATATATATATATATATATATATATATATATATATATATATATAGAGAAGGCTCCTATGAACTTAAGTTCATAATGAATAGTGGTGCACCAACTTTTTTATCCACTCATCTTGTCTTGAGATTTGTGATGCACAAATCTCAAAGTGAACTTTATATCTTTCACGGATCCCAAAGCAAGGCAGTGGTTAGAAAAGTTGGTGCCTATATTCATTATGAACTTAAGTTCATCAGGCACTATATATATATATATATATATATATATATATATATATATATATATATATATATATATATATATATATATATATATATATATATATATATATATATATATATATATATAGAAGCGAAACTCATGAACTTAAGTTCATAATGAATAGTGGTGCACCAACTTTTTTATCCACTCATCTTGCCTTGAGATTTGTGATGCACAAATCTCAAAGTAACTTTATATCTTTCACGGATCCCAAAGCAAGATGAGTGGTTAGAAAAGTTGGTGCACCACTATTCATTATGAACTTAAGTTCATAGGAGTTTTGTTTATATATATATATATATATATATATATATATATATATATATATATATATATATATATATATATATATATATATATATATATATATATATATATATATATATGCAATTTTTCTGGTCTATTACTTCAGTCTTCTGCATTGTCAGTTAAGACATACTAACTTGCATTAAATTCTCAGTGTTTTTATCATGCAATATTTTTGGTTCATGAGGTTTGTAGCGGTGCAGGTTTGTTTTCCAAGCAGTCACTGTTGCCTATCTGCAGCACCAAACAATGAGGTAATGAGTCATTGCCCATTTTTGTTGGTTATAGTGATATTTTGGGATCATATTATATTGTGGAGCATCTTTAATCGAATTTTAAGCTCGTCAAATTTGTTCATGCTTCTTGGTGCCTTTTGTCTTTTCGTAACGGTGTTACTACTGATTACATATTTTTACTGTTTAGAGGGGCCTTATTTAGAATACTTAATGAACTTTCTTCTTCTAATTCTGGAAGCGGCTATGTATATTGCAGGTGATGAGCAATCATGTTACTTCACTTTTGGTGGATCAAAGGCCGTTTTGAACTCATAATGTTTCAAGCCAGTGATTGATGGCGGCCTTCTTCGTGTATAAGATATGATGCAATTACTAGTTACATAGTGCTTTTAAAATGAGCACATTGAATCTTGTTCTTTATTTCTTCTTATTCATTGATTAGCTTTGACTGCAATTGTCTCTTGTATTGAAAATATCCCAATTGATTTTTATTTACTGTTTTGTCAGTTTTTGTGATTACTTGGGGATGCATCCCTTTCCTTTGAAAAGAGCTATGGGAGAGGAGTTCAACTTTACCATGTAAGGGTATCTAAATTGCTCCATGAGGTACGTTTTAATACACCCTTTTCTACATTATTCCATGTCCTTTTTGTATAAGATAACACAAATGTGAACTTGTTTGTTTTCTTTAATATGTACTGCACTCTTTGATGCTTGTTACATTGTTGAACCCTCTAAGCTTGTGGTTTGGTCATTATTTAAATCTATTTGAATTTACAGTGATTAAATTCGATCATGTTATTTATGACCCATCACTTGTTGAAACAGAAAATTGTGTACGGTAAGTCTGCAGCTGTTAAAGAAGGCCATAAACGAGGGATGGCACTGAAGGTGAGGACGATTCACAATTTTCATCATGCTTCTCGATCATTCTTATATACTTTATTAGCGTTTTTGTCATACTAGTATGGTGCACGTGCGTTGCATGTATGCATATTTATTTTTTATGTCCAAACAATCTGTTAATTATTGATCATCTTGTTTATTTGGGTAATTATCATAAAATATCAGCACAAGTTTATCGAGATACATGGGGTGATTTGTTAACCAATATGAAACCAATAAAATTAGATGACTAAATATCTTTTTCTCTAAGAAAAGAATATATCTATATTGGTATATGTTAGTTATCATCTTCACAGTTGTGTTCTCTTTCCACTATGTATTTTAGTCTATCTATATTGCACTCGTTTATTTTCTCCAATGTAATACCTTTAGTGGAAGCTACCTCTTTGACATGTCATGCATTTCGAGGTTCTCCATGATTAGCTAGAAATAGGAATATAATAATTTTAAAATCCCACCAAACAGAAGTAGGAAATTATTTTCACGATATTTGCATGCTAAGAAATAGTTCCCTTAGTAATGATAGAAATGGGGATGGGTGAAGTTGCACTTAGTCAAATTTCATTGTGTCCTTTTTCTTTGAGCTATCCTTCTTTCCTTGGCAGATATAGGTTATATCCAAAGGTTTACATACACCATCATAATTAAATTTTCACTTGAAGACTTTAACAACACCTTCCAAGTTTCTACCATTTAACAACCTTGTTTCTTTCTATATTCATGAAAAATCTTTCCTATCGTGCTCTTATAATTCCTAAAACAGTCTCTTCATACGTTATTTTATAGCGTCTCTGTCGAATAATTTTAATTGGAATTATTAAATTTATTAAGTAATATTAAAATAAGGGTTTTTTCTAGAAACCACCTTAATAATAGGGTAATTATCGGAAACCACCTTTTATTTTCAATTTATACATAAATCACCTTTAAAGTTGGTTTTGTTGCAATCAACTACCTCCAGTCAAATTCTTCACTTAAAACCCAAAATTACTCTTTAAAACTCACATTCAATGTACATGACTCATTTTTTAGTATTTGGATCTTATTAGGATATAACTCATGTACCTTGAACTTGAATTTTTAAGCTTATCTTTGGTTTTAGTGAAAATTTGACTAGGAGGTAGTTGATTGCAACAAAACCAACTTTAAAGGTGGTTTATGTATAAATTGAAAATGAAAGGTGGTTTCCAGATAATTACCCTATTATTAAGGTGGTTTCTAGAAAACCCCTTAAAATAACAAAGACAAAATTTGCAAGTAAACAGCTTTTTCTTCAAAAATATTTAGAGGTCTACTTACATATTAGGTTAACTAGGTTGCAGATAATTTAAACCCATAGCCTATTAACATAGAATCATTTTCATTGGAATTACTAAATTCATTAAGTCTCATTAAAATAAAAATAAAAAATATGCAAGTAAATAAAAAATTTCAAAAATATTTAGAGATTCAATTAACATAATAGTTTAAGTATGTTATAGAAAATTAAAACTAATCACCAATTCATATAACCTGACGTAGAGAATCTTTTAAATGCAAGATTCTAAAAAAGAAAAGTGTTTATTATTCAAAACCCCTCTGAACATTAGGGGTTTTGCACATAACCCTGCAGATTATTTTATCTCACATAACCTTCTGAACTTTAGGTTGGCTCTCAAACCTGCCTTGGACTTAAATTTTTCTCTCACATAACTCCCTACTATACTTTGCAAAGAACTAAAAATTTTCTTGAGATGAAAAAAGACCCTAAATCAAGGGGAGGAGCGTATGTTGCAATATGGCTTGGGGTTCTGTTGAGAAAAAGTTCAAAGTTCAAGTGAGTTTTATGAGATACCCTAAAGTTCAAGGTTGTTAAAAGCGAGATTAAATTGTTTTAGGGGTTATGTGCAAAAGATTTTGAGCAACAATATCTCTTCCTAAAAGGTATATTTAGAATATCAAAGTATTAAAAGTAAAGACATGTAAAAATAAGATCATTTTAAAATCTACAACAACGCCACCATTTGAGCAACAATATTTCTTCTCAATACGAAAATTTTGAAAAGATACTGCATAAAATATAATCTAAATTCTAAAAATTAATTTTAAACCTCTAAAGCAAGTATACAAATGATTCATTTCAAGCAACCCCTTTTCTCTTTCGATTCTTGAAGACATGTCTTGTTTGCATCTATCAAGTAAACTAAACTGATAAAACATAAGCTAAAGTTAAGGATATCATAAAAGCTGTAAAGTATAATTTCAAATAGCTTCCTCAACAATACAATTTTATCTAATGTGGTCTTCATGTAACAAAATTAAATGTGATTACAAAACATACCTATAGGAGTGTTACCATGATTCCCAAGTAGTGCCACAATAGTGGAGCTTAGTCTTGAAACATCTCTCATTTCTGTAGGGAGAGGGTTAAGCAATAGACATGTAGCTTCTTTCATAAACACCTGTTGAAGTGACAAAAGAAATCCAATTATTTGGTTTGTTAATTTCAGCATAATAATCATGAAACACGTCAAAGAGGAAAATCATTGCTCGGTTATAAAGCAGAAGGAGCACAGGCAAAATGAGACACCTCTCTCCAAATGGTAATCAAAATCATCAATTGATATTATAAAAGACCAAACTTTGCTAATACAAATAGCTAAATAAACTATGGAAGGCCAAGATTTTAATAAAAATATTACTTGATAGCAATGATCAGATGATTTTGCCGAAGATAACATAAGCTTAACATGACCACAAACAACATAATAGCAATAACACTACAGAGAAATTGGAAGCGAGAACTAAGATAGCATTGCTTTTACGTGTGAGAATTTCTTCCATGTTGCGAGAACCAAGAGAGCGGTTAAAGAAATATTGTCCATTGCAAATAATTTTGGGAGTTACATGTTTTACAGTTTTAGTAATCAAGTCTCTCTTAATAATAACAAATAATAGTAGAGATGGGGGTTATAATAGTGAGAAATTAGAGGGATAAATAGTTTAATTGAATTAATTTTCTAATGGTAGTGGATGCAATTTGGAGGGATACTTGTTATATTTGATTTAATTTAATTGGGAGTTATAGGAAGGATGAAGGGGTATGGTTTATCTATGCATGTATGTATATGTGTTTTATGTAGGGATGTATGTGTTTAATGGGTGCATGTATGTATTTTGAAGGGTATTTTCGGAAGAAAATGTTTTAACATCCAACACACTTTTATAATAGTATAAGATTAGGCCTCCAAATCTTCGTTAATGCTACATTAGACCCTCAAATATTCACATTTCTAAATTAGACCCCATATATTCACATTTCAATATTAGGCCCCCAAATATTTACATTTCTAAATTAGACCCCCAAATCTTCATATTTGTTGAAAATAGGGGTCTTATTTAAATGGCTAAATATTAGCCCCAGTTTGGAAGTTATAAAATATCCCCGTGATGTTATCCACTCATGTGAAAATTTGCAGAGACGCCGTGTGGGATTTTTTTCCTCTATAAAATCTTAAGTTAAAGGGGTTTTTTTTATAACCACTATACTTTAGGCTGGTTTTCTGATTTTTTGAAAGTTATGGGGGTTATCCGACAATCGTCCAAAATTCAGGGTTTTTTCCTGATAGTTAGCCTATTTTAATCAACTGAATAGATTTGAGGGTCTTAGTTAAAACAACTTAGTAGATTTGGAGGTCTTATTTAAAACAACCTATTAGATTTGGGGTTTTAATTTAGGAATATGGACATGGGGTCTCATATAGAATTATCAAAAGACTTGGGAGTCTAAATAATAGAAACCTAATTATTATTTTTCCTTCAGTATTACATACATTTATATACTTCCTGAAAAGACTGGTGGCTGAAAGGCTACCTATCCTACCACTGACATAGCTGAATGGAATCAACCCCAGATAAAGGTTAAAGATGGAAAAATTGTCTGGACTGAAGCCTGCAAAACCTGCAACAGAAAAGGTAGGGTATAATCAACTTGAAAGCTAGTTCTTTTCCCATATTGCCCGCGTTAATATAGTTGTTGAGTATGCACAGGACTAGCAGGAACTTTTTTCTATACCAAAATATATATCTGATGACATTTATAAATTTTGATTTATAATGTGGTCATTCATGCATGCGTGTATTAGATTCAGTTTGACTAGGATCCTACTGAGAAAGATTTGAGCTTGGATCCTATCAATTGAAATGACATGTTAGAGATTCAAAGTTAAAGATCAAAACATGTAGACAGAATCTATAGCATAAATATAAAACCATTTGATTTGAGTATTTCTTACCAATGGATCAGCACACGCACAAAATAAATGGTTAAAGTTTTGTCCTTTTGGAGCGATAGCATCTAAACTCAAAGATCTAAGCTCAAATCCTATCAATAGGATCCTAGTCAAACTTGATTTAATTTGTATGAACTATCTAATACAGATAATGTTTTGAACTGATTCTTTACAAAAATATTGTCTGTCAAGAGATGAAGTAAATAATTTTATCTGTTTAGCAGCTCTTTTAAGATGAGAATTAAATATTCGAAGTTGTAAAGAACATGTCATATTGACATTTTACATATGTAGGCGTCAGATCCTACATGAATAGGAAGTCAACCATCCATATGATTTGAATTTTGTTCTTAGTTTCTTGTAAATTTAACGTGCAGCTACTTGTCGAAATTCTTTATGATGGTAGTATAAGATCTTGAGATCGTGCCTGACTGTTCGACGGTTGCTATGGAAAAACAAAGACCACTAAAAGTGGTTCTTCCTATATCCCTAAAACTTCCAGTGTCTACTCATTGTGTCTATTGTTCTTTTCTCTGTCCTTATCTCACATCAATACCATGCAACAAGGGTAGTTCTGTTGTGACCATTTCCTCCAGTATGGTCTAAAATTTTGCCAATATTTAGTGAGTTGTGTTCTTAATTGATTGAGATACAAATGCTATTCTTTTTTTTTTTTTATAATGTTTGTTTGTTTGTTTGATATTTTGAAATACTTTTGTTTCTGCAGAATGCTGCATGGAGACTTAAAGGTGGTTAATATAAAGCATTTGTAATTGTCATTTTACCTCTTCTGCGGAAACAATTTTGTTTGGGCCTCTACTTTGATTGTCAACTCGGAGTTTTGCTATAACTAGAAAATTGTAGTATTCCAATTTCAGATACAGTTTATGGATGTACTATTAAAGCTTTCATCTGGTACATATCAAGGATTGGCCAACTATTTATTTAAACTTGTACTTCTATTAGATTGTTTTGAAGCTTGAACATTCTTTGCTATCTTATATTTTTAAGTCCTCGTGACTAAAATGTTCACAAGAATTAGACTCTTGTAATGGCATCTGTTTGCATCAGTTGAAGTCTTATTTATGTCAAAACTCTTGTTGACATGTTTGGGCATGTGATTTGGTAGAACAATTTGTTGTGAAGTTCTTGTTCATCTATTTACAACAAGTTTTTCAAGCCCTCACAGTTTACAGAAATTCTATTGTATTTTCCATCTCTTTTAGGCCTCTCAAAATTAAATGATTCACTTTTGATCTTTCTGCAGAGGCTTCTGAGTTCAAAAGTTTCCATAACGAATGTTCAAAATTTTACAATATGAAAGTAAAATGTTTATTACCTTTTCCACTGATTATAAAAATAATTCCAATCTTGAAACTCTTGATACTCCATTGACAATTATTTCAACTTATGTTCAAGTGTAATACGCATTAAGTTAAGCATGCCACGGAGCACCAAAAGCCATAAAACTAGAATAAATACACTATTGATCTACAGAATATGATTCCACATGAAAAATCCTCAGAATCATCCGCCGTAGCGCTCTTAAGTGCTTCAGGAGGTTCTTCTTCCATGATGCCTGAACGACCGAAGCGATAATCGGATAGTTGTTTTCGGTCAGCAAGGAAAGTATGATCCAAGAAATTATCATAAGCAGCTTCACCAAGGTTTTTCGCTGCTAACACACTGCATAGAAGTATGAATTGCATGGTTTAAACATTCTATAAATAATTCATACATGTCGAAAATGAAGTAGAAAACATCATATCATGCAAATGTGTCAAAAGAGACTTGCTACTGAAAGCAACTAGTATATATAAGCATCATGAGCAACGGGACTATGGATAACAATCTACTAGTAGTAACCCAATTTCCAGTCACAACCTTCAATTCTGGGTCGCTTCAGATACAAATATGGAGTACAAAATGAGTTTTGCAGTATTTACCAATGTCTAAGATAAACACGACAAGGTAAGATATCATCCCGCCATATCTTATATGCGTTATATCGTCCATATTTCTGAAAGAAAATCTCCTTGCTACCTGAAATAAGAAATATTTAAAATCCAAAAGATTGTTACCAGTGGAAGGGTTAAAGTATAAGTAAAGATAAATCACTAAAATCCTTCTAGCATAGAAATATATTTCATAATCACAAGTGAAACATAATATATGGGAAATAGAATTTGTGTCTTGTTCACTGATTTACGAGTCCAGTAGTTTTATTATTTCCCACTACTTGTAAATTCTATTTAGTCAAAGAAATTTTCAAGGATTACTCCTTGGAAGCACAAGCGAAGAGTGCATTAATGTGTAAAGATTTCCTACAAGCCAACTAGCCTTATAGAGTGTGTGTCAACATCCTTCTCTAAGGTTTTGTAAGCTAGGAATTTGACCATTGCAAAGAGGTTTACATCAGGTCAAAATGGTTGCAAAACTTCCTCAAATATATATCGAACCTTCTGCTCTCCATAGACATTACCATTTTAATGGAGCAAGTAAAACAGTAATGAAGGAGAATATATAACTCCCATTGATTTCATTTATGAAATATCCCACATGAATTGATTTATATGAAACAAACGTTCAAATTTTACCTTAGATGTTTTCCTCCAAATAGCCAAATACTAAACAAAACTTGGTGTCTATTGACAGGTGAAAAATGCATAACTATTTATGGATAAGCCGAAAACTTCTGGCCGTTTCCCATGAACCCCTATAAATTTGTTTTTCCCACTAAAGTCCCTAATTTCTTCCACTAAACCCCCAGATGGATATGTGTCATGTCCAACACCAATGTTTCAATGAGGGATGTGTCTCCAATATATCATAGTTTACCATACAAACCTTCACTTAACCACCTGTTATCGTGTTATTAATCAATACAATGACAGCAAAATGCACTATCCTAATCCTTCAGTCTACCAACATGGAACTTTTTTCTCCATTCATATCAAAGAGTGTGCTCCTATAAAGCAAGAATCCAGGATCATTTTTGTATACCCCTGTTCTGACTCCTAACCCACAATATCCGTTCGTCTCTGTTCTATTGATGCTTCTGATTCCCATGGATTCAGTCATTTATCATTCTGATTTTTCTCATATTGTCAATCAGAGTCTATCTCACTTTTCTCAGACAAATGCATATTTTATATAGACAAATATACTGAATGAATGAAACTTATGCAACAACAGTTAGATTGAACTTCTAATAACAATGAGTTAATAATTTACTTCTATCTTATACACATTTCTAATATGAGTGCACTTACAGGAGCCAAGTTAGGTCTCATTAAGAATAAAGTGAGAGAGAATCGATGGAGATGATTTAGTCATGCAAAATGGAAACCACTAGACGCACCAGTTAGGAGAAATGATAAGATAATAGCTATTGACGCAAAGAGATCTAAAAGATGGATAGACCTAAAAACATGGTTTGGAGCAATTAAGAAGGATTAGATAATAGTTAACTCTAAAGAGGAGATGATCGAGAATAGAATTAAATGAAATAATAGGATTCATGCAGCCGAGCCCAATTTAGGATTAAGGCTTTGATGTTGTTATGTGATAGACATTTCCCAATTCTTAGAAGCTAGGAAGCAGAAAAAATAATGAACAAGGTACATGCACATCACGTATAATATACACAATAAGATGACAAGCGAGCACCTTTGCATCTGATACGTAAATACTCCTCATCACTATAACGAGCACAAACCACCTGCAACAAAGAAATAAATGAGGAATACTCAGACGAATTTCGACTTCATTCAATCTTCATCAGATTTATTAGAAACATCAATAGCCAAAAGTTATGTGTCTTCCAAGATAACTCACAGCTGGAGCACTATAAGGTGTTCCATCCAAACTTTCAGGAATCACCTAACAACAAAAATGAGATATAAAGATGAGTTAATTTAACCTCATTGCAATCCAAGGTCAAAGCTTCACACTCACTTACAGCTAAAAATCTGAATTCAATCTCCCTTTCGATAAAAGCAGGCACCTGCAAGATCAATCTCAAAGATCAAATTTTTACAACGATTCACCCCAAAAGATTTAATCTTTTTCATTTTACCTCTGATTTTCCGATCTCAAACACGGTTACTATCAGCGTTTCCCCATCGCATGGTTCCACACTCAAGCTTGAAACCTCCTGAAACCTCCCCACATTACCAAATTAAGCAAAAATCCCAACTACAACTGAGCACAACTACCAAAGAACATTAAAACCCTAACCCCAGTTTCTCGATTAGCAATCCCACGCTCGAAGAAGATGGGTGCGACATGAGCAAAGACTCGCCGAAACTCTCGAAGAACTCCAACCCTAAAATTCTTGAGGTCAGGAAACGTGCTCCTCGCGCTCCTCTCTGCAGTTTTTGAAATAAACGATGAAGAAAATAAAAGAAGAGAAATTCTAGGGTTTTGAAGAGCGGTAAGGTTACCGGAGAGAAGAGAACCGAAGCCGCAGATGGAGAGGTAACCGTCGGGGGACGAGAGGGCGTTGAAGTCGGATTCGTCGTTTAGTTCGGTAAGGTTACCGGTGCTGAGAGACATTTTAGGAGATCGGAGATGAGGGTGAGAATAACGGAGAGGAGCAGAAACGGAGGGACGGGGGTGTAACGACCGGAGGAGGGAGAGGGAGAGAGGGGTTGGATGACCGTTGGATTTTGATCGGACGGTGGATGTTGGGAGTTTGAGGGGAGTCGGGTTACCGCAGGTGAGCATGAGTGAAGGGACTGAGGAGGGTCAAATCGACGAATTCAACATTGAAATTCTACGAAATGCTGAAATAGAATCGGGTCTGGTTACCCGCGGGTAACGTTATCCTTCCCGGGTCTTTTACTTCAAGTGGTTTGCTTTTAAGGCCGAATCTTAATTTTGCCCACCCGCTTCCGTTACTCTTTTTGTTTCCTGCAAACCTTCAATAGAGATCCCTCACGCATTGGCAAAATATCATGCAAGGATTTTTTGTTTCTAAGTCATCTTTTCTCTATCATCAGCTTATATTCCTTTTACAAACTTATATTCTTTTTATAAACTTCCATTAAATTTTATTGACATGTTAAGTAATGTAGAAGACATCCATTCATTAAAAACAATAAAATTACAAATTTGTTCACCACATCGGCATGATTTAAGAAATTTATTAAAGATAATGCAAGACACCTATATTAATAACTTCAAACGTAAAGAACTCTGGCGATATTTGAGCAATACATGAGAGAGTACTTCATCCGAAATTTTGCTTTTGTTTCTCTACTTGATAATAAATCGTGTTTTTAAAGACTAATGTCAATCTAGCTAAAAGAGTTTGGAAATTCACTCTGAGCCTTCTTCTTTAGTCCCTTTGCTACAGACTACTCTTGAAAATTGTCAATCAAATTCATACCCTACCATCATCGTTTGGTCATCTCCAATTCTTCTCATATATTTCCTTCATGTTTGGCTAATTCTACTTGTATCATTTATATGTATAAGGAAAAGTAATTGTTCCTCAATCTTGACTATATTGTGACAATGATATAGTCTTTTGAACATATTTTCCTGGAGTTAGAGGCACGTCAACCGAGTGACATCAAATTCAAACAATCTCGTTTTCTACTTCAATATTGGATCACTGACATGACTCCCACACTTCAAACATTCCACTCAACCAACAATTAAAGAAGATGAGACTGTGCATCCACTGCCATCCTTTGGTTGCTTTGAAAAACGAACTCAATGTATTTTTTTGAACAAAACGTCACTACAACAAAAATGGCACATGTCCACACTTATTTTATGATATATATAAAAGTATTATTTTATTTATAAAGAATAAAATGAACACAAATAAAAGTATGGCAAATCATGCTACATATTGTTCTCGGGAAAAGTCACTATCTTTTTCATTTGTAATCCCATCAAGGTAGAATGATTTCACCAATGAAAAGATAGTGACTTTTCAGAACAAGCTGGCGACACAATGGGGAGCCACCGGTCTTGCATCGAGATCGTTTGCCGCCCACGGATCCGATCCGGTGATCGAAGAGGTCGAAAGTACAATTCGACCAGAGAAATTTGAGGCCTATCTCTCGCCTCATCCAACTCCTTTTCCCCATAAGGCGAAGAAGCCCTCCACGCAGGAGGACTCACAAGCGTCGCCGACCGGCCGACGCTCCGCCGCCGCCAACAACAATGGCGGCAATAACTCCCAGCGCCATCCAAAGGCGGATCTGATCTCCCTCCTCCGACCAATGAGGAGAAGTCCGAAGGCGATGTGACTCTCAAAGAGAGCCTGCCAACGGGCGTCGACAACGCCATGCTGCAATACGCGCAAAGCGTTAGAATCCATGGGCGTGTCCGATACAAGCCGGATCCGATGTCGGCCGGGGGCACGAGCCCGAAGACGAAGATAGGTGGTAACTCCTCTAAACCGCCGACCGAAGAATGGATCCGCGTCAGCGAATCGCTCCACCCTCGGGCGGATCCAAAACGCCCTTAGGGATAACTTCGATCGTCTTGGATACACGGCGCAAATCAGCGTCGCTAATCCTACTCAACTAGGATTACGGTATAAAGCATTCCAAATTTTCGACGAGGAGTTCTGGAGAATAAATCCATATTCTTAAGGATAACTTCGATAACCCTTAATTTCCTCCACCATAATATCCAAGAGGAATAATCGGCCAGTGAAAGTCCGTGGAATAACAATGTCGGCCGAAGAAACTTCACCCGCAGTGGATAATCATATCCCAACAACGGTCAAAGCGTCGCACTCATGCGTGAAGGCTAGGGCGAT
>WHSE01000326.1:0-26319 GCA_012295165.1 Asparagus setaceus
GGACTGTTTAGCATAAAAATCAGTTCTAATTCAACTTTGGTCATTTTTTGCTTCCTCAATATAGGAAGCTTTTTCAGGTAGTCTTGGCGAGCTTCTATTTTCTATGTGGATAGAAAATTATGGCCTATTAGGAGTCAGTTGTGTTTTCTATTTAAGCAAAATATTGTCAGTTCTTGATGTATTATTTTTCATCAATAGTTTTTGCCTTTTCATATTTCTTTGTGCATTCAAAGGTTATCTTTTGTGGATTTCAAGATTTTACCTCTGCCATACATCACATTATCAATTTAAGCTCTTATCTGTTGGAGGAGAAATCAGCTATTAACCCAAAAACTATAACTACCAGGTATTGGCCCTAAGTCCTATTTTAAACTCATCACTTTTTCTTATCATATTCAATGTGAGACTATACTCACATATTAATAATGTCAATAATTCCCTCTTAATTTGTGCTTGTACCACTTCACTCGTGGGCTAACTAGACCACGATTTGTGCTTGTACCACTTCACTCGTGGGCTCCCCTTAATTTGTGCTTGTACCACTTCACTCGTGGTTTGATCGGACCACGATTTAAACTTCTTAATAAACTTTAGTGGGTGGATTAACAGACCACACTTTGCACCTGGTCCAAAATCTTAGCTCTGATACCATTTGTTGGGGGAGAGATCAAGCCCAATTTAGAGTTAATAGGACTTAAACAAAAGCTAGGAACCAAATTTAACCCAAAAGCTATAGCTACAAGATATTGACCCCAACTCCTATTTTAAACTCATCACTCTTTCTTATCATATCCAATATGCGACTATACTTATATATTAATTGTTAGAAATTTAGATCGTGTTGTGGATGAAAAGTAAATAATAACAACGAAAAATAAGCACAAGCACAAGACAACAATTTTAACTTGGTTCGGCAAATTGCCTATGTCCATGGGGCACAGATCTCTAGTTCTTTCTTATAATCAAAGAGAGAGTATAAGTACAATAGAGTCGAGAATAAAACAACAACGGCTAGAAAGATAATACCCGAAACGATGCCTCTTACAAGACCGAGGGAGAAACACGATGCCTCGTTCTATCATGAACGTCACTGAACAATAGACTTTCTCACAACTCACATGCTTGAATGCCGCCTGATGCGGCTCTCCAACTCTCGCTCTCTTTCTCTTCAATTTTTTGCACTATGTAATTCTCATAGCAAGCCTCACTATTTATAGCTTCCTCCTTCTTAGCCTCCAAGAAACAAAAATGAATCTCCACCGTAGGATTAATTGACTTGTCCAATAAGTAAATCTCTTAATTACTCATTGTCATAGTTGTTCTACTTGGAGTGCAAAATCTTCAATCAATTTCTCAATATATGTTGCCATATACTTAGGCTAACTAATAAGCATGTATTCAATTATCAACATTCTCCCACTTGAAGACATGCACTCAATCTCTTCAAATATCTCGAACTAGAAACCACTGCGCAACCTCATTAATTATCTGGTTGTGGTAAGCCCCAAAGAAGTCCTGCCCATCTCGAACTTCTCTGTGTTAAGGAGCTTAGTGAGCATATCTGCAGAATTATCATCAGTACGAACTTTTCAATGCAATCTGGCCATCCTCCACAGTGTCATGAACAAAGTGGTACTTAACTTCTATGTGCTTCGTCCTTGAGTGAAAAACTAGATTTTTCGCTAAACACAATGAACTCTGACTATCACAATAAATAGTTATTACCTTCTGTTCTGCCTTCAATTTTGCAAGCAATCTTCTCAGCCAAATTGCTTCCTTGCATGCATCAATAGCTGAAATATACTCAGCCTCCGTAGTTGATAGAGTAACCAAAGACTATAATCTTGACATCCAACTCACTGCACCATCGGCAGAACAAAATACGTATTCAGTGTAGACCACCTTCTATCTTTATCACCTGCAAAGTCTGCATCTACAAATCCAACCAGTTTTGTACTATGCCCTCGGTAACAAATAGCGGCGTCTTGATCACTTCTCAAGTAACGAAGTATTCTCTTAACGACATCCCAATGAGCTTTACCCGGATTCGCCATAAACCTGCTGACAACTCCCATTTCTTGAGCAATGTCAGGTCTTGTGCATACCATGGTAAACATAAGGCTTCCTACTGTTGATGAATATGGTACTCGAGACATCTCTGCCTTCTGTGCTTCGATGCTAGGACAATTTTTAGAAGACAACTTAACACTTATAGGAAACGGGGTATCAACTGGTTTGACATTCTGCATATTGAAGGGATGTAGAATCTTTTCAACATAACTCTTCTGAGTTATTCAGAGTTTTCTATTTTCTCTATCTCATAGTACAGTCATCCCAAGTATCTGATTTACGGCTCCAAGATCCTTCATATCAAATTCTCTAGCCAGTTGAGCTTTAACCGCCGCGGTACTTTTCTTGCTTGTACCTGCAACCAACATATCATTGACATATAATAGCAAGATTATAAAACCATCATTACCTAAATCCAAGACATAGGCACAATGGTCTACTTCACATCTTCTAAATCCCATGCTCACAATGAAGGAATCAAATTGCCTATACCAGCATCTTGGCGCTTGTTTCAAGCCATATAGCGAGTTCTTCAGCCAACAAACTAAATTCTTCTTGTTTTCTTTAACAAAGCCTTCAGCTTGAGTCATATACATCTCCTCATTAAGATTACCATGCAGAAAAGTAATTTTAACATCTAACTGCTCAAGCTCTAACTCTAGTGCTGCAGCCATATTCAAAACAACTTAAATAGTGGTTAGACGAACAACCGGAGAAAAAATCTCATCAAAATCATTACCTGATTTCTGAGCATATCCTTTGACTAATAATCGGGGTAGATATCTGTCTACGTTCCCGGTAGCATCTCTCTTGTGCTTGAAGACCCATCTGCAACCAATGGCTTTTCTCCCCTCAGGCAACTCTACCAAGTCCCAAGTCTTATTCTTGTGTAAAGCTTCAACCTCCTCTTCTATGGCTGCTTGCCATCGACTAGCATCAGCTGCTTCACATGCATCTTGATAAGAATTAGGTTCCTGATCTTCTGTTATACATGTATAGGCAGTGACATAGTCTTGCATCCAAACTGGAGGGCGCCTTTGTCGGGTTGAATTCACTTGGTTAACTGGCTGGTGAAGAGATTGTTCTTCATGCTCATCTTCTTGATCTTCATACTCTTTCTCTTCTTTGACTTCAACGTCTATCTAGCTATTTGAGCTTCCTTGATCTTCAATCGGAATAGTCTCTGTTGTTTCTGTAGTGGACTACTTCTTTTCTTTCTGTAATGAATCTTTATTAAAGACAACATCTCGGCTTAGCTTCAACTTGTGGTCAGTAGGATCCCACAATCTGTACCCTTTTGTTCCATCTGTATAGCCAATAAATATGCACTCCTTTGATTTTGGGGCCAATTTAGCCCTTTGCTCCTTAGGAATCCAAGCATAAGCATCACAACAAAAAATACACATGAGCGAATAATTAACAGGTTTTCAAGACCAAACCTCCTCTGGAATTCGGCAATCTAGTGCAGTGGTAGGGCTTCTATTCACCAGGTAACAAGCTGTGCTAACCGCTTTAGTTCAAAAAACCTACCCCAGACCAGTAGCGCTCATCATACTAGCAGCATGATTACCGAGTGTCTGGTTCATCTGCTCTGCAATACCATTTTGTTGCGGAGTGCCTGAAATTGGCAGCTGTCTTTTGATGCCATGCTCACTAAAAAAATCTTGAAATTCCTTTGAAGTATATTCTCCTCCATTGTCAGATCTGAGACACTTAATACTTTTGCCTTTTTTATTTTCAACCATAGTCTTGAAAATCTTAAAACATGCAAAAGTGTCATATTTCCTCTTGAGCATATAAACCCAGACTTTCCTAGAATAATCATCAATAAACGACACAAAGTATGATGCATCACCTAAAGATATAGCTTTAGCATCCCATGTATTAGAATAAATTAATTCTAGGAAATATTTACTTCTACTAGTAGATGTAGACATCAAAAATTGCTGAAGAACCCCAAATATGACTAAATTATGAGAAGATCGAAGGACAACGTCGTCGAAATCTCAAGAAGTCAACATATGGGAAGATTGTTCATACGCTGGGCGACACTTGTTTGTGCTCGCTATAAGCCGAGACACTGGCTTGTTCTCGCTACTAGCGGACACTTGTTTATGCTCGCTACAAGCGCAGACACTTGTTTGTGCCTCGCCACGCGGCGAAACACCTTGATGTCTCGCTATAGGCGAACACTTACTGTGTCTCGCCCGAAGATTACCAGAATACAAGCGAGCTCTTGAAGGGTCTAAATCAATGCCGATGGGGCCCACTTGACTTTATCAACGCAGAGATTCGATACTTTAATGGGCGGTTACACGAAAATACCACTATGCGGATTTTAGGGCATTTAATCGCGCCTAAAAGTAGCGAAACCGCTATAAATACCGAGGGACGACATCGCCGCCAGCTAGCGTAGGCAGCCCATATTGCTCACAATGAAGCGACACCGCCGCCAGCCAGGTAGCTGAGGTACTGAAATGCCGCTAACTACAAATGTTGAGCACTTATGACAATTGTGTTTCTTCGTGAGGGAACGCTTCCCAAAGGCTATAAATACCCTCCTACATCCACTGGAGGGGGGGCAATCGAGATCGATAAGGAGATATCAGTGAAGAGAGAGAATCCAAGCTTCCGGAGATCAAGAACACGATCCACACGGAGATTCCTCGAGTTTAAGCTTTGACTTATTCTTGAGAAGAGTAGATATCTTACTTTGCTAAGATATTTGCTTAAGTTCTTGTTTCCTTTGTGAAGCATCAACTAAACCCCGCCGATTCGACGATGGCTGCTTCGGTGGTCCACGGTTAGTCGTCAGACACGGGCAAAGACCACAAAAGCGGAGATCTGGCGTGTAGCCTCTTACGTTGAGTTTGTGAGTTATTTAAATTTCTTTATAGCGAGAATCAAAAGTGTAATTTTCTCAAGTTTTACAATGGAAACAACTTTCGACCCACCACGATGGCGACCCGATGGGAGCCAGCGGTCTCGAGCGAGATGCGTTGTGTCAGCGACCTGCGTGATCAGAAGCGACCTCATGGTGGATGGGCGGATTACTTCTTCGATCAAGCCAAGTTGAAGAATATCTCTCCTCTTCCTCATCGAAGTCCTCCTCACCACCGCATCGGGAGGATCTCATCTCTAGAGGGAGGTTAGCATTTGTGATCTCGCGATTCTCGTTAAACTGCGGCGGGCATTCCCCTCTCAACAACACCGGTGGATCTCAAAGCGGGAGCTCTGCTCAAGTTGACTCCTTTAGAAAGAAGAGTCATTCAACAAGATCTCAACGCTCGGCGAAGAGGGCTGCGTCGAGAGACAACGTCAAAAGATGGCGAAGCAAATTGTAAAGGCCATGGAATCCAGGCGGAGTTCATTACAACAACTTCGGCGTGGAAGTCGACAAGTTACAACACCTCAACCTCAATCCAACACTCCTCCCAAGGAAGAATGGGTTCTCGTCAAAGGACGATTGACAGGAAGAACCTTGCGCCAAAGCGCCGTGCGTTGCGTTGCTGCGTCTTGGATTCGATTCGCCAAAGCGCGAGTCGAAATCAACCAGGGATGGGCCAAAATCAAAATTTGGGTCGAGTCAACATCAAAATGGCTCAAAGTGCGCTTTCGCAGCAGATCTTCGGTAGAGGCGGCTTCGAGCGCGCCTGCAGCTTAGCGAGACCGACCTAAAGCCCATGCAATGAAGGCGGTGTAATAGCTCTCCGCGCCGAGGCGATCCTGAGCTGCCTATAGCCAATGACAGTCCTCCATACCTTAGCAAAAATAGACTTTTCCGCCTTTCTTCCACTTCTCCGTGAGGTATCAACCGTTAAGTCCGAAAAGCCTTTAATTTGGTGTTAGTCGCCTTGGTCCCTGTCGAGAACCAAAGTCAAAACACCGTAATGGAGCGTTTGGATTACTCAATCCATGAACAACGACAGTTGGGGGCGTACCCAAATCGGTGATGTTGGAAATGTTCGAGCCATCGGCGCATCTCAAAGCGAAAGTTCCGTTAGCGTCTCGTTTGAGTATCCCTAAGAGGGTTCGCAAGCCTGGCGATAAAGACAAAGCGAAGCGTGTGATTCGCAAAGTCACCAAAGGTGATCAAACGCTTGTTATTCATGCGAAGCAACTTCAATAGTCGATTCCCCAAAGACTTGTCCTCGGTGAGGAACCAAGTTACATCACGGGGGTGGAAATGTTATTTGCAATAACCCACACCAACCACATCATCGGTGGGGAATGGCAACACCGAAAGAGACGATCGGCCGAAATAGATTGTTCTTGCTCATGTGCAAAATTGATTAAAGGCATTGCTCGGGATGTGCACTGTACGATTGACGCTCACCCACAAAGAGCTTGATATTTGAGCGGCTTTCCACAATGAACGAAAGGATCAAAGCCACGGTCAAGAGCGACATCCGAAGAAAAGATCATCCATCAATTTGATGAGTTTCCGAAGTGACTATCAACATGGTGAACAAAGGGAAAGGACCGGCGGCGGATCATGGATCGACTTCACTCACGGAGGAAAGGTTGGGTCTCGATTTCTCGAGAGAATGTCTCGGCTACAATTGCGAGCTACCCAGCATCGACTATAGAAGGATGCATGAGGAGAGTCATCGATGGCGAAGCTTCCGACATCAATTTGGCGATAGCTTCCGATGACACAATGTCAAGTGTTGGTGCCATCGGAGCTTTAGAATTACACACGAACCCTAGCTCAAATGTTACAAGAAGCCTTAGCCAAGCAAAGAGAAGAGCTTAAGGCCGAAATGAAAGCGGAGATGGAGCTAGCCTTGAGGGGAATTGCGAAATCTAACGCCTCATCTACGACTGAATCAATCAACAAGGTGGAATTATCCACCATAATGCCCATAATATCGAAGACAGTGATTCGGAGATAGATGAACACATTCGTTGATCAACCTCCAAAGAAAGCATCGGTGCTCAAGGTGGAAATGATCCAATTCTTCTTATTGGAAGTAATCCAAAACAAAGAGGATGATGGCGAAAAGATGAAAGAGCTTGAAGATAAAATCAATTCTTTGATGTCCAGCCGAGGAAGTCAAAAGGTTGGTATCCGTGTCCATATCAGAGAGTGGGATTCAATCCCTTACCGAAATTCAGTTTGATTAATTTCACACCTTTTGACGGGAGGGGTTCGCCTACACAGCACTTAATCTATTTCAAGTCTCATTTGGGGGTGATCTCGGGAAATGAGCCTTTGATGATTCGGTCATTCGTTGGTACCCTTCGTGGGGCTGCTTTCGATTGGTATCGAAGACTCAAAGCCGGAGCATGCTTCTTTGGGATGACATGGAAAGCTTCTTTCTCGGTAATTTCTTCGATGATGACACAGAAGTTTCCATTGGAACTCTTCTAGATGAGAAGCAGAAGAGTGGAGAGACGATTGATTGTTTCGTCAAGCGCTTCCGCAATAAGGCCATAAACTGCAAAGATCCAATCACCGAGAAATTCATATTGCAAACGTGCCACAATAATCTCTCCATTGATCTGTTGGAAGTTATGGGGGTCGTCCCACCAACTACATGGAAAGATCTAAAAATACGAGGAGAACAAGCTGAACGTTTCCTCAAAAGGAAGAAAGCTGAAAGAGGAGAAAAGATGGCTGACCCCTCAAAAGTAAATTTTGCCTCTGCATAATAGAGGAAAGGCATCACGTAGGCTGGCGTTGACGTAAATCAAACGTCGCAATTACGACCACGCCAACAACCTCGGGAGCAACAAAAAGCTTCTAAATCAGAATTCCACGGGACATACTCTTTCAGAGATGAAGAAGTTCCAATCATTTTCAAGCACCTCCTTGACAGCAACAAAATTAAGTTGCCACCTATTACAAATCAGGAGGAGGCTGACAAGACTTCAGATCCTAAATACTGTGCGTACCACAGGAGGGTCCATCATCCTACCAAAAGTTATTTTGTCCTTAAAGGCGATATCGGGGCTCTAATTGGGGTTATAACGTCAAAGTGGCGAACTTGGTGAAGCTCTTGAGACCTGTCGTACTACGGACGGGATACCTGAAGAGACGAAGTGCGAGGCGGGATCCGGCTTGTTAAGCTAAGCGTGGTGGTAGGGCGGTGATAAGATCACAATGCCAATTAATGGGAAGTTCTTGAAGAGATACTATCCTTAGTGTACTCAGGATAACCCGTCTTATGATGAAGGACCCAGGTTTATCATATTCCGATAGCCTAGAAATACCATTCACCAATTTTACCCCCACTATTTTGGATGATCAAACTTTTGAATAGTCACGGTCTCCAAACTCCTATTGTGAAGCGAAAGATAAGAAAATACCTTCTTTCCTTCATCTTCTGCCAACTCTTCCAAAATCCCCTACAATTCCTATTCAACAGGATGGTAGGCCCACAAGAAAGTTATCTTTGATAACTCCACTAAACTCTCCCACCAATCCTCTTCAATAGGATGGCAGGACCACAAAGAAAATAACTATCATGTTAACTATTACCTCTGAAAGTTAATTCTTAGTTTAAAAATCAAATCTACTCCCACTGGGTCATTCTTCACTTGACTAAACCTTTGAACAGTTAGGGTCATTTTAAATTTTCACTCCCACTTGGTCAAAACTTTCAATAGTTAGGGCCAAACCATGTAAATTGTAATCGACCTTCATACGCTTAGGGTTATCCAAATTCCACCTTTTACTCACATGAGTTAAAAGGTATCTTCAGAGTCAATGCCACGTGGCCTGACTCCAACTTGATTCTCGAAGTGGAGATCCCACTTTGAGTTTCTCTATAGATTTCTTAGTGCATGTGCATCAGGAATCTTTTGGCTCTCGCCACGTGGAACAAGGAGTTGTCAATTGAAGCGAAAGATAAGAAAATACCTTCTTCTTCTTCAATACAACGGGTTCGCCTTTGCCCCAAGAGAAGACACAACGGGTTCGCCTTCGCCCCAAGAGAAGACACAACGGGTTCGTTTTCGCCCCAAGAGAAGACACAATTCCAAAAGTCTACGTATTCAATATCGTAGCATAGATGTCATTACCTAATGACACCTAAACTATGCCTTCATGCATAGGGATGTTATCTCTGTCCCATACCGTAGATAAGTCGCCTAACACACGCCGGGTAATCAATTCCGTGATAATTGATCGCTTCACGATTCAATATCGTAGCATAGATGTCATTACCTAATGACACCTAAACTATGCCTTCATGCATAGGGATATTATCTCGTCCCTTACGAGGAGATAAATCGTCTAACACACGCCGGGTAGTCAATTCCGTGATAATTGATCGAGTCTCATTATTCAATATCGTAGCATAGATGTCATTACCTAATGACACCTAAACTATGCCTTCATGCATAGGGATGTTATCTCGCCCCTTATCGTAGATAAGTCCGCCTAACACACGCCGTAGTCAATTCCGTGATAATTGATCAAGCTTCACGATTCAATATCGTGAGCATAGATGTCATTACCTAATGACACCTAAACTATGCCTTCATGCATAGGATGTTATCTCGCCCCTTATCGAGATAAGTCCGCCTAACACACGCCGGGTAGTCAATTCCGTGATAATTGATCGAGTCTCACGATTCAATATCGAGCATAGATGTCATTACCTAATGACACCTAAACTATGCCTTCATGCATAGGATGTTATCTCTGCCCCTTATCGAGATAAGTCCGCCTAACACACGCCGTAGTCAATTCCGTGATAATTGATCAAGTCTACGTGATTCAATATCGTAGCATAGATGTCATTACCTAATGACACCTAAACTATGCCTTCATGCATAGGATGTTATCTCTGCCCCTTACCGAGATAAGTCCGCATCTAACACATGCCGCCGTAATCAATTCCGTAATAATTGATCGCTTCACGATTCAATATCAGAGCATAGATGTCATTACCTAATGACACCTAAACTATGCCTTCATGCATAGGGATGTTATCTCGCCCCTTATCGGAGATAAGTCTGCGTCTAACACACGCCACGGTAGTCAATTCGCGGATAATTGATCGAAGCCCACGATTCAATATCGAGCATAGATGTCATTACCTAATGACACCTAAACTATGCCTTCATGCATGGGATGTTATCTCTCGCCCCTTACCGTAGATAAGTCCGCCTAACACACGGGTAGTCAATTCGCGGATAATTGATCAAGTCTACGATTCAATATCGTAGCATAGATGTCATTACCTAATGACACCTAAACTATGCCTTCATGCATGGGATGTTATCTCGCCCCTTACCGTAGATAAGTCCGCATCTAACACATGCCGGGTAATCAATTCCGTAATAATTGATCAAGCCTCACGATTCAATATCGTGAGCATAGATGTCATTACCTAATGACACCTAAACTATGCCTTCATGCATAGGGATGTTATCTCGTCCCTTACGAGGAAATAAGTCGTCTAACACACGCCGGGTAGTCAATTCCCGATAATTGATCGAAGCCCACGATTCAATATCGTGAGCATAGATGTCATTACCTAATGACACCTAAACTATGCCTTCATGCATAGGGATGTTATCTCTGTCCCTTATCAGAGATAAGTCTGCGTCTAACACACGCTGCCGGGTAGTCAATTCCCGTGATAATTGATCAAGTCTACGTATTCAATATCGTAGCATAAAGTCTAAGAGAGTTCATTCTTTTAGCACAACGTAACATGTAGAACGGACTTAGACAAACTACATGCTAGCCCAACTCAAACGGTAGTTGGTAAAGACTCATCAAATCCGTTGATGGCTGAGGGTTTGCCAAAAATCCTATAGCTATTGTACAAGCAATAACTTGAGACAACATGGTTCTCAAAACACTCAATTACGACCTAAGTGGTGACTTTCAAGATGGAGATGATCAGTTCAAATTCGACTTCGACATTTCAATCCATTTAAATACAAATGCAACAGCTTATTGAACTCGTAATATGGATAGCTTACATCGCACTGTGGTTTGAGAAACCGGCAAAACACGGGCCTCTTCTACAAAGTTCAACGCTGAACGTAAGCAAGATCTTATCCAGTATTCCGCACTTCGATAAAATACGAGGAGTCCAAAACTTTGGAGGGATATCTGTAGGCATCAAAATTGCCAAGAACCCTAAATATGACTAAATTATGAGAAGATCGAAGGACAACGTCGTCGAAATCTCAAGAAGTCAACATATGGAAGATTGTGTCTCGCTACTAGCGAGACACTTGTTTATGCCTCGCTACAAGCGAGACACTTGTTTATGCCTCGCTACAAGCGAGACACTTGTTTATGCCTCGCTACAAGCGAGACACTTGTTTATGCCTCGCTACAAGCGAGACACTTGTTTATGCCTCGCTACAAGCGAGACACTTGTTTATGCCTCGCTACAAGCGAGACACTTGTTTATGCCTCGCTACAAGCGAGACACTTGTTTATGCCTCGCTACAAGCGAGACACTTGTTTATGCCTCGCTACAAGCGAGACACTTGTTTATGCCTCGCTACAAGCGAGACACTTGTTTATGCCTCGCTACAAGCGAGACACTTGTTTATGCCTCGCTACAAGCGAGACACTTGTTTATGCCTCGCTACAAGCGAGACACTTGTTTATGCCTCGCTACAAGCGAGACACTTGTTTATGCCTCGCTACAAGCGAGACACTTGTTTATGCCTCGCTACAAGCGAGACACTTGTTTATGCCTCGCTACAAGCGAGACACTTGTTTATGCCTCGCTACAAGCGAGACACTTGTTTATGCCTCGCTACAAGCGAGACACTTGTTTATGCCTCGCTACAAGCGAGACACTTGTTTATGCCTCGCTACAAGCGAGACACTTGTTTATGCCTCGCTACAAGCGAGACACTTGTTTATGCCTCGCTACAAGCGAGACACTTGTTTATGCCTCGCTACAAGCGAGACACTTGTTTATGCCTCGCTACAAGCGAGACACTTGTTTATGCCTCGCTACAAGCGAGACACTTGTTTATGCCTCGCTACAAGCGAGACACTTGTTTATGCCTCGCTACAAGCGAGACACTTGTTTATGCCTCGCTACAAGCGAGACACTTGTTTATGCCTCGCTACAAGCGAGACACTTGTTTATGCCTCGCTACAAGCGAGACACTTGTTTATGCCTCGCTACAAGCGAGACACTTGTTTATGCCTCGCTACAAGCGAGACACTTGTTTATGCCTCGCTACAAGCGAGACACTTGTTTATGCCTCGCTACAAGCGAGACACTTGTTTATGCCTCGCTACAAGCGAGACACTTGTTTATGCCTCGCTACAAGCGAGACACTTGTTTATGCCTCGCTACAAGCGAGACACTTGTTTATGCCTCGCTACAAGCGAGACACTTGTTTATGCCTCGCTACAAGCGAGACACTTGTTTATGCCTCGCTACAAGCGAGACACTTGTTTATGCCTCGCTACAAGCGAGACACTTGTTTATGCCTCGCTACAAGCGAGACACTTGTTTATGCCTCGCTACAAGCGAGACACTTGTTTATGCCTCGCTACAAGCGAGACACTTGTTTATGCCTCGCTACAAGCGAGACACTTGTTTATGCCTCGCTACAAGCGAGACACTTGTTTATGCCTCGCTACAAGCGAGACACTTGTTTATGCCTCGCTACAAGCGAGACACTTGTTTATGCCTCGCTACAAGCGAGACACTTGTTTATGCCTCGCTACAAGCGAGACACTTGTTTATGCCTCGCTACAAGCGAGACACTTGTTTATGCCTCGCTACAAGCGAGACACTTGTTTATGCCTCGCTACAAGCGAGACACTTGTTTATGCCTCGCTACAAGCGAGACACTTGTTTATGCCTCGCTACAAGCGAGACACTTGTTTATGCCTCGCTACAAGCGAGACACTTGTTTATGCCTCGCTACAAGCGAGACACTTGTTTATGCCTCGCTACAAGCGAGACACTTGTTTATGCCTCGCTACAAGCGAGACACTTGTTTATGCCTCGCTACAAGCGAGACACTTGTTTATGCCTCGCTACAAGCGAGACACTTGTTTATGCCTCGCTACAAGCGAGACACTTGTTTATGCCTCGCTACAAGCGAGACACTTGTTTATGCCTCGCTACAAGCGAGACACTTGTTTATGCTCGCTACAAGCGAGACACTTGTTTATGCTCGCTACAAGCGAGACACTTGTTTATGCTCGCTACAAGCGAGACACTTGTTTATGCTCGCTACAAGCGAGACACTTGTTTATGCTCGCTACAAGCGAGACACTTGTTTATGCTCGCTACAAGCGAGACACTTGTTTATGCTCGCTACAAGCGAGACACTTGTTTATGCTCGCTACAAGCGAGACACTTGTTTATGCTCGCTACAAGCGAGACACTTGTTTATGCTCGCTACAAGCGAGACACTTGTTTATGCCTCGCTACAAGCGAGACACTTGTTTATGCTCGCTACAAGCGAGACACTTGTTTATGCTCGCTACAAGCGAGACACTTGTTTATGCTCGCTACAAGCGAGACACTTGTTTATGCTCGCTACAAGCGAGACACTTGTTTATGCTCGCTACAAGCGAGACACTTGTTTATGCTCGCTACAAGCGAGACACTTGTTTATGCTCGCTACAAGCGAGACACTTGTTTATGCTCGCTACAAGCGAGACACTTGTTTATGCTCGCTACAAGCGAGACACTTGTTTATGCTCGCTACAAGCGAGACACTTGTTTATGCTCGCTACAAGCGAGACACTTGTTTATGCTCGCTACAAGCGAGAATCCAAGCTTCCTGAGTTCAAGAACACGATCCACACGGAGATTCCTCGAGTTTAAGCTTTGACTTATTCTTGAGAAGAGTAGATATCTTACTTGTAGGCAATAAAAATTACCTTAATCCCTGCACAGCAACTCGGAATGAGCAAAAGAGCTTAAGGGTCCATCTGAGTGAAGTCAGGTCCGCCTAAAGGTTAAGTTCACCTGAATACTTGACTTTACAAAATAGACAAAAATGCTGGTATCTCTCAAACCGGAAGGAATTGAGCAAAATGACCGGAGCAAACTGAACCCTTCGGGTGGGTTTGGTTGGCTCCGTCTCGTCGAGATAGTCGATTTTCATATATAATTCGTCCAATTCCGACATACGGTTTGAAAGTTACGACCGTTCTTAAGTAGCATATGAGGAAGGTCGCAAAGCTGCGAGGCTCCCCATTAAAAGAGGAGGTTCGCCCTGGCAGCGAGGCTCGATATTCAACCGAGGTTCGCCCAAGTAGCGAAGCTCTTCACTCAACCGAGGTTCACCAAGTAGCGAAGCCCTTCATTCAGATGAGGTTCGCCAAGCGTGAGCTCTTCACTCAACCGAGGTTCACCTACGCAGTGAATCTCGATATTAAACCGAGGATAGACCGGTGCAAGCTTCACAGTGAGACTTGCTCAAGAGGCGAGACTCGACCTCAATCTGAGGTTCGCGTGGGCGGAGTTCGATCTCAACACGAGGTTCGCCCACAATGTAGGTTTGACGAGGTTCGCCCACAATGTAGGTTTGACGAGGTTCGCCCACAATGGTTCAACGAGGTTCGCCCACAATGGTTCGGCGAGGCTCGCCCACAACATCAAAGTTTGACGAGGCTCGCCTACACCATCAAAGTTTGACGAGGCTCGCCTACACCATCAAAGTTTGACGAGGCTCGCCTACACCATCAAAGTTTGACGAGGCTCGCCTACACCATCAAAGTTTGACGAGGCTCGCCTACAACGGTGGTCCGCCGAGCTTCCTTAGCATGATGACGATGAAGTTCGTCCACAGCGGTGATTTCCACTTCGGGTTCACAATAGGGCTGGCTTCGACATTAGATCTTGAAACTTGACTTTAATCTTAAGGCGAGGTTAGCCCATTTATGGCTTCGACTTTCATCACGAGGTTCGCCCTCTGATGTGAAGCTCTCCATCTAACCGAGGCTCGCCCATCGCAATGAATCCCGGCTCTCAGCGAGGTTAGTCCACAACATTGAAGCTAGGCACCTGCGGTTCGCCATAAGTAAGCTCTCCATTTAGCGAGGTTTCACCAGCGTGAAGCCCTTGCACTCGGTTGAGGTTCACCAAGCGTGAAGCCCTTCATCGAGCGAGGTTAAGGCGGTGAAACTCTTCATTCACCGAGATTCGCCACCCAAATAAGCTTGTCAAACCAAAATGCATAAATGCTTCCAGCCGAGGTTCGCCACGCAGCGAAGTTCGTTATCAAACCGAAGTTCACCCAAGTAGCGAACTTCGTCATTCAATCAAGGTTCAGCCAGTCAATGAAGAGCGAAGCTCGTCATCTAACGAAGCTCGAAGCTCGCCATAACAGCAAAGCCAACGGCCACGGTTGCCACGACAAATGCGGAACCGAAGTGGGCATCGCTATGCCCACGTCCACATCAGTTAACCCACGTTTCCACAATTCTAGCATGATAGTTACATGCTAAAAACCCTATAAATAGTCGTGAGCAGCTATGGAAAAGGGGCTTTTGGAACTTTTGGAAAATTCAACACTTGCGCAAGAAAGAGATCGAGCTCTTCATCAGCAATCTCAAGATCATCTGCAACTCTGTTCTGATCGTCAACGGGAAGCAATCTCAACGTGAGCATTGAGTGAAGCATCCTATCGCTACCGAGAACCCACCTTAAAAGAGAAGTCGAATCAATCTTCTCTTCCTCTGTAATCGAGAAAATTTGATTGTAACACATTCATTCAATCAATAAACATTTTTTCGACCCTACATTACTTTGCTAAGATATTTGCTTAAGTTCTTGTTTCCTTTGCGAAGCATCAACTAAACCCCGTCGATTCGACGATAGCTGCTCGGTGGTCCACGGATTACGCGTCCCCGGCACAGGCAAAGACCCACAAAAACAGGAGATCTACGCGTGTAGCCTCTTCTGTTCGAGTTTGTGAGAGAGTTATTTAAATTTCTTTGTAACTGAGAATCAAAAGTGTAATTTTCTCAAGTTTTACAATGAAAACAACTTTCGACCCAAACAGTAGACAAAGGGAAATTAGATCTATGATGCTTGCCAAACACACAATCTTCACAGAAATCTTGAACAACAGATTTCAAACCAGGAAGTAAGTGTCGATCACATAGTACCTTAAGGCCACACTTGCTCATGTGTCCCAAACGCCTGTGCCATGTTTCTACAGAATCTGTCATAGCATTTGCCATCATAGCATCACCAATAACAGTCTCTCCAAAGAGCTTGTATAGACCTTGAGATAATTCTCTCTTCGCTACTATCTTTGCTCCTTTGACTCTCGTCATGCGACCTTTTTCTGCACTGCACTTGTAACCATCTTTGTCGAACTTTTCAAGTGAGAAAAGGCTCTTGCGCAGACCAGGTACATGACGAACATCATGAATGACTCGGGTGATCTCATCAAACATAGTGATTCTAACATCTCCAACTCCCACTATTTCACATGAGATATCATTTCCCATGCGAACAATGCCTCGATTGCAATGTTGATAGGTATGAAAATAATCCCTGCACGGAGTCATATGGAAAGATGCACCAGAATCTAAAATCCACTCATGCATCGTACTGAGTTATCATCAATAGATAAAACTTCACCATCTGTTGTAGAAGTCTGCTTTATGCTAGATTTCCTTGATATTCTGAGGATTCAGCCTTCTGATCATTCTGCTTATCTGCCTTTGAAATTTATAGTCTTTTGAAGATGACCAATCTTGTTGTAGTTCCAACACTTTGCTTTGGTTTGCCATCTCGATTTGGATCTGCTTTTACCCCGGCTTCCACTGCCTCTATCTGTCGATCTACCCCTTGCCATCATCACATCACCTGAAGATCCCGTACTTAAATTTCTTCTAGACTCTTCGGTTAGTAGTGACGATACCACCGAATCAAAACTGAGAGATGAATTGCAGCTGAGGCTCATGATTAAGCTATCCCATGAGTCTGGCACCAAGCAAAGCAACAAGCTAGCCTTTTCTTCATCGTCTATCTTGACTTCGACGCCCGCAAGCTTGCTGACCAGAGTGTTGAACTCCTTTATATGTTGCTGCAATGACGATCCTTCTTTTATCCTCAAATTGTATAATTATCGATGTAGAAAAATCTTGTTCGACAAAGATTTGCCCTCGTATATCTTGTGCAACTTCTCCCAAAGCCCTTTTGCTGTAGTTTCAGATGAAATATTAAAGAGGACATAGTCATCCAGTGCTAGCATGAAATTTGCCTTTGCTATCTGGTCCTTCGCCTTAAAGTCTACTTCTTTCATCTCAGACGGCTTTCCCTCAATCGCAATCGAGCAACCATCCTTCACCAGCATCGTGACCATCTTTAGCTTCCATATTGCGAAGTTTGTACCGTTGAACTTCGGGATCTCGAACTTGGTCGAACTGCTTCTAGACATCTCGTACAACCTGTTACTATTCTTCGCAATCCAAACCAATAGCTCTGATACCAACTGTTAGAAATTTAGATCGTGTTGCGATGAAAAATAAACAGTAATAACGAAAAATAAGCACAAGCACAAGATACCAATTGTGACGTGGTTCGGCAAATTGCCTACGTCCACGGGGCACAGATCTCTAGTTCTTTCTTATAACCAAAGAGAGAGTACAAGTACAATAGAGCCGAGAATAAAACAATAATGGCTAGGAAGATAATATCTGAAACGATGCTTTTTACAAGACTGAGGGAGAAACATGATGACTCGTTCTATCATGAACGTCACCGACAATAGACTCTCTCACAACTCATGCACCGAATGCAAAGCCGCACAATCGCTCTCCAACTCTCTCTCTCTCTCTCTCTCTCTCTCTCTCTCTCTCTCTCTCTCTCTCTCTCTCTCTCTCTCTCTCTCTTCAATTTCTTGCACTGTGTAATTCTCATAGTAAGCCTCACTATTTATAGCTTCTTCATTCTTGGCCTCCAAAAAACATGAATGAACCTCCACCGTAGGATTAATGGACTTGTCTAATAAGTAAATCCCTTAATTACTCATTGTTATAGTTGTTCTACTTGAAGAGCAAGTGAAATCTTCAATCAATTTCTCAATATATGTTGTCATATATTTAGGCTAACTAATAATGCATGTATTCATTTATCAACATTAATAACCTCAACGTTATCAACAGGGGTGAACATTAATCAGTCTAAACCAATTAAGTTGATTGAATGGTCCCTGTTTCGGCAGTTTGGTCTGGGTATGAAAAATCAACCCGAACCGATTGTTCTTCACCGTCTATCATCCCAAGATCTTGTATACTTCACTCTGTCCAGAAATAGAAGTAGATCATTGAAAATCACCATTTGGTTGACAAAAATTTCAAGTAATCGGTAATGCTAACTATACTAGTTGTACCACCTTTATATAGAACACACACCTATTAGAAGCCCTTTGTCATGAACTACACAATCAGAGGTTATATCTCTTTATGTTTAGAAGATACTTGAATCTTATCAAACCAACACCAATGTAGTATAAAAACTATTGTACAGTTAACCTTATTACAAATGACAGTCCAAAAATCACATTAAGGAGGGACGAGGGTGAAGGTGAGATGGAGGAAAAGAGGACGAGAAATAAGATTAATGGGTTCATGAGAAAGAGAAGAGGGATGAGAGAGGTCAAGGGTAATGATTTTTGAGCCATACCCAAACGAAAAATAGGATTGATTATTCAGTACACCCAATGAAACCCATTGAAGGGGCAAAAAACCACTAGATGAACATGATGCTCGCAAACAATCTCTTTAGCCCATGAAGCCCATTGAAGAAAACTCACTAGAAGAGCATGAGGAAACCATGGATGTAGGATGGAATAATATGCATTAATAATTGGATATAAATTAATATAGAAAACTTACTCTTGAGATTAAAAAAACAGAGCAAGTATTGTTGGTTAAATAGAAGAGTAACAAAATTGGTGTTCAGTCACAACCAAAGTAACAATCTAGATGGTAGTGTTATTTGCGACAGTGGAGTCTTTTGAGAAGGAAACAGAGAGGAAGAAGATGCACAAATCTCGCCTAAATGATTTAGTTATGATCCAATTAATAGCCCTATAAGTGAAAATAATTACTAATATGACAGTGGAACTCCAATTGTTATTGATGGGGTCCTGCTCTAAAATTGTGAGAGCTAAAATTAAGAAAGTTATTTACAAATTTTGCCATCCGTACTCCAATGGAGTACCGAAGCGGTCGGCATGATTTTTTAGGGACCGTAAAAAGTTACATATGGATGATTGTGCCAAAAAGGACAAATATGGCTTAGACGAAAGATTTTCAAAATATTGGGGCTTCTTCGCAATTGACTTGGTCAAAGCGGGTTTTAAGCACAAATTCTTAAAGAGTGGGGCCTTGAGGCAATTTTCTCTGGAGGTGATCATATTTATGTTCGTTTAAATCCTTTGACTTCGAGTTCAAATTCTCAGAATCTTTTCAGATCTAAATTTTAGCACGACCGAAGAAGATGATGATGATGGCATTTAGTTTTTTGGGTATATTTTGGGATAAAGATCACACACCATTATAGATGTTGCTTATAACACTAGAGTTTTATTACTTCTGTCGACCAAATAGACCAAGTTAATCCAACACCTAAGTTTATAATCATTTTCGTATTTGTTTTCTCCGATGGATGTAAAAAGGAGCGGCCTGGTTCATGAGGCTGAATATGAATATAACATATCCAAATGCTAGCTTCTTTATCCATATATAGTCTTTAGATAAAACTACATTTCCACGTACTTATTGCGTGTTTTGATATCTATTGACATGTATCAAAAGAGATCAACACTACGTATTTGCGAGTAGGCATAGTTATTTGTGCCATTGACATCCCTAATTCACATGCCACATGCCATATTACAAATTTCATGAAAGTTTACCATGATTGGAAAGATGACCAAAAATAAAATAAAACACTAATAAAAATTAAAGGAGTAATTTAGAAAAATCAATTTTATTATTTTTGGTATTTCTATTTCAGGATTACAAATTTTCCTTAATGATCTCATCTTCCGCGTCATTCTGATTTAGGGACCCCTGTGTCGCCATTAACTACAAAAGAAAAAAACACAATATTTAAAATTTAAGCATATTGTATTTTACTAACAAAATTTAAGCATATACTTGTCAGTTACATAGATACATAGACTAAAATGTATAATGACTATATCTGGAAACTGCAGTTTCAAATGAGAAGAGAAATTTAGACAATTTATTATTTTATAAGCTTGGTAAGCTATTTATCAAGCAATAGACAATTTATTATTTTATAAGCTTGGTAAGCTATTTATCAAGCAATAGACAATTTATTATTTTATAAGCTCGGTAAGCTATTTATCAAGCAATACTATTACAAATGTAAAATAGAAGATTTATTGAAGAAAACGATTCAATCAATCACAACTTTGAAGATGTTAACTTAACTTAGCTAACTAGTAAAAGGATCATCCATTCCCTAAGATAAATTCACATCATAATAACCCCTTATGTTTCTTCAATGTTGTGAAAGGATAGTAATCTGTTCAAAAATACAAATTTTGCATATATCCTAAGTTCGTTACATAAGGCCACAGTATGCGGCACAAATATTGCAACCACTAGCCTTTTAAATATGTTTAATTCAATATTTCCTTAAATATCTAACAAGTGAAACATGCCCTTATAACAAATATTTGGAAAAAAAAATGAAACAATATAAAAATTTTGTAATACATTCATACCTTAACATTGTAAGCTTTGATGATCGAGACAAGAAGATCCGCATTCCCAACAACAGATTTGATGTCGCAAACCATCTCACGACGAGTAATTCTTTTCTCCTACATGACATATATTGGCATCATATTTTGTGGAAAATGATCAAAAATTACTTTTTTTTATTACCAATTGATCAAACTTGGCTGCTGGATAAAAAATTAAAGTTATATTTAATTGCTTACCATAAAGCTCTTCTGAATATTTTTCATCGAGCATATCTTTTCATTTTCTAGAAACCCCCATAATATTGCTATCCCTTTAGTTAAAGGGATGTAAAGTGATGATGGCTTCTCCGAGATTCCATCTGGATTAGAAGAATCCATTGCATGAATAATTTTCTTCATTTTATTGTTTTCAGCTCCGCCTGCCATACTATATCCTGCTTTACATATAAAAGACCAAAAAAATGTAAATAACCAATTACAAGAAATGAAGGAAGAAAGAAAAATAAAGCAACTGTAGAAGAACTGTAGACAATTAGTATTTTACCTTGCGTTTCTTTTCCTCAATGAAAATTGCAATGACACCAAATGAGATTATGGGTGCGTATATATACATTACATGGAGTAGAGTCATTGAAAATTACATCAATGTATTCAGTGAATTCTTTGGAGCTTGCTCCCCAAGTTACAATATACAAAGTATTTGGACAATGTAAGTGCATTATTGCTAGAAAAATCAACTTGTAATGGAATTACAAATATTTTGGTTGGATGAATCTTAATTTCTTTGAAACTTGCATCTTAAGCAATAATAAGGGAAAGAATTTGGACAAATCATATAGATTAAGCTGATTCCAGTATAGTATCAATTCTCATACATAACCAATTTCCAAGGACAAAAATTTCTTTATTTCTAGCAGAAATTTCTTGAATCTTACAAGACCTACAGAAAAGTATTATAAAGACTATAATACAGTTAGCATTACTAAATCAAATGACAGCCCAAAAATCACATTAAAGTCACACTTTAATATGATCAGAATTGTAAATCACACTAATTTAAGAACTCTAGATGCTAATGCAAGTCCTGTTCCCTTATATTGGTAACTAATCTAAGTTTCAAAGGGAGATATGAATACAACAATTCTGCAATGCAGAGAACAATTTGTGCTCCTATTACGAAAGATAGGTAAAAACTCGATGCTCCGACTCAGTTAAAAAAGAACGCATCCAGTTCAAATGATGTTTTTACAGATGTCCCATAAAAAAAACAAACTTGCAATCTTCTGCAAATGAAACTCAAGCTGCAATTCCGATGACAACTATCACGAAACAAAATTCTGATACTGTTCATGTGGGGAAATTAGTGTGTGGTTTAGGAAAGGTAAGGATGATCTTAGGGTCCCTTAATCTTCTCTGATGACTAATTGTTTTGAAGAGTATATTGAACTGTAACTCCCTGCACAGAATAAAGAGGTTAGAGGTCCCGCAGGTCGTTTCCTCCGGCGCTCAGGTCAGTGACTAGTCTGATAATCTGAAGAGAAAAGCGGAATGTAGTCTTTTGGGTTTTTTATGCTTACCTTAGAATAGCAAAGATATATGATGCTATTTACAGGAATTTTGTGAGGGTATTTTGGTAATCTGACCGACTACTTGATCTGACACGTGCCGTCGCTTTACACATGTCGCAGCCGATTGGTCGAAGGTAGAGAGTTGTACCCATCGTATTTGATATGATAGTGACAGAATGGCAGGAATGCGGGAATCATCCGAGGAGTCATTATGATGCCTAGCCATGTATTAAATGTGATGGCGTCTAGGTGGCGGAGTATGGGCGTCGAACTATTCTGCATTAAATGCGAACACTGTTGATAAAACCAATGGTCATTTCTTGCTTCGGACTTTCCCCTACTGAATCCGACATGAAGACGCCTTTCGACTCGACCTGGACTCAACTGGTGCCTCTCGACTTGAAGACGTCTTTCGTCTTGAACTCGGGTCACACATATGAGTCGGCCAGCTCACAACTTAGACTCTGGTCGGATCTATTAGCCACATGTTTCGTCCTACTAAGTCTGCCATGTGGTCAGTTTAAGGATATAGTAATTTTCAAGGTATAACAGATACATAATCTTACCGTCGTATTGCCATTTTCTTCTTTCTTTGCACCAAACAACAACAACGTCACTATAAAATCTTAGCCTCTAACAACATTTTAAAACGCAAGTAACAACATTTTTAAAACGTCACTAAAATAAGGCACAACGTTTGATATGAGCGTTGTGTGCAAATGTGAATAACAATTACCGTTTGTAGCAAAGCGTTGGCCATAGCGTTTTTACAAACATTGGCAATTGCTAACACAAAACAAGCGTGGGTCCTTCGACACCATTTAGTATTCTTTTTAGCTGCTGTAGCCTTTTCCTCTCGCTATAGCTCTATTTTCCCGGCATTATACTCTTTTTTATTCTGAATATAATGCCAAAAATTTAACAATTAAGAAAATAATAAATAAAATTTTTTAATCATTTCATGAAAAAGTGAAACCTAACAAAAATCTGCAATTACATGTTTGATGTTAAAAAAAAAACAACAACAACAAATAATGCTCAATCAACACATTGAACAACATACGTTAGGCTTATTTGCAAATAAGTCTTCTTTCTCTGCAAATAAGATCTCTGCTGCCAAAAAAAAGCCTTATTTTCTTCTTTCTCATACTACTGGCAGAATAATAAGGTGAACTCAGTCTGAACTTTTCCGTCACTATCTCCATATTTTGTCATTCAATTCACTTTAGGATGATGATAATACTAGATAAAATAGAAGTGATAGTGGAGCTCTTGCTTGCGCTTTGCATCTATTATTCAATGCATCTTTTATTTGTTCAATGCACACAACATAAGGTTTTAGATCGTAATAATTTTTACATTCAATTTTTTTCTTTAAACTTTCCACAAATTATACTTCCTTTAAAAGTGAAAGCTGTGGAAATATTTTCATTGGTCGATATTACCCTTGATACATTTTATTAATTTTAAAGAAAACCAATTAAAGCTAATTTAATTATACGAATGCATATTAATCACCTGATATATCTTCACTCTTTTATTTTGAATTAGGAAAGTCTAATTATAAAAATTAAATCTTTAATTTTAAATCTTTAAAAATCAGCTCAGATTCATTTGAAGAATGTTTTTTCCTTAAAATTAAAGATAGCTAGAATTATCAATACGAGAAAACTTTAAAAGTTAGATAAGTAACTCAAAACTTTGTTAATAATTATATACAACTTACTTCCCTTCATATATAATCAAGCACTCTACCATGCTACGTTATTGCATTTTAATTTCTGTATAGATTTTTCTCTATTGTTTAATTTTAAAAAAATTATAAAAATATATCTTTAGTCTTCACTCTTTTCTCGAGAAAACTTTAAGAAATAATATTACCTTGAAATCAAATTAATTATGTTTTCTTTTCAACTCCCTTCTCTATTTCGTACAATATAAAGAAAGAATATTTTTAAAACTAATAAAATATTTAATATTTAATATTTTTAACATGTTAAAATAGATTTTGATATCTATTCTGATTTATGATATCTTCAAAACTTTTAACTCCAATGTTTTGTGAATTAAAGATAAATATCAAAAATTTTAAAGTTCAAATTTTCTCAAGAAGTGCATCGTCCTCTAACATTACACAAGCATTCCATGTGTGCTCATGTATGTAATTTATTTTTACGGATGGTTACAAGCAAATTTATAATTATTTGGCTTCCCTTTTTTTTCAAAATCGTAACTTTTAGAAAATTAAGCAATTTCAAAAGTGCCATATTAACTATTTAATTTGGAAATTCTTTGGAGAATGCACAGAGCTATGGTTAGGAAGTAAGCTTATGTTCTTTGTTTTGGTCAGTAATTTGGTGTCTAATTTTTTAAAACTTAATAAATATGTTTGACTTGTTTCTTCAGAGAGCACAGAAGAGATATAGACTTTGGAGAGAATAATAAGTTTAAAGGAGTGTACGCTTACAAAAAAGAAAAGGCAGATTGAGCTTCGGGATGATGGAATGTAAATTTTAATTTATCGGTCACGACCATCATATTTTATTACACTTTTATATCCTCATTATCTCTTTTATTTTGACTAAAATATCTGTTAATAAATTATTTTTATCTTAATTTGTAGGTAATGAAGGATTAATGAATAAGAGCCTAAAAGAACCAATTTTTCTTATTTTTAATCTTTTATTGAAGCTCAAGATCAAGCCAAGAGGAGACCCATAAAGCCCAAAAGATCAAGAAAAATTGGGTCAACAAGTCAATAAAAGAATCAAATTACATTTAGAAACCAATCGATTGGCTAATCGATTAGTCAATCGATTTTGTAAAACTCCATTTTGGAGAGGAGAGTCACTCTTAATTGAGAAGACCTTCTAAAATTATAAACTTTTGATTTGCAATAAATAAAAAATTCTCCTTTTAAGTTTCTTTTCTTCTTCTTTGATGATGAAGATGAAGATTTACCTTCAAATGGCCAACCCCATGCAATGTAAATTTTAATTTTTCCTTTTTATTTTCTTATTTAGAATTACATCGGCCAGAATTCTTCCTCGCTTTTAGGCACGACATTAAATGCTCCTAGAATTACGCTTAGTATGATCTTCGCGTAACCGCCATTAACGGTTCAACGCCTCTCCGCATTGATAAAGTCAAGTGGGCCCCATCACATTGATTTAGACCCTTCAAGAGCTCGCCTAAGTATTTCGGTGTCTCGCATTTGGCGAGACAAAGTAAGTGCCTCGCTAGTTGGACACATCAAGCAGGTTCCCGCCGGCGTAGGCACACACAGTGTCTCGCTAATAGCGCAGACACATCGGTGTTCGCCAGGCGAGGGTGACATAAGTGTCTCGCTAATGACATCTCTGCCGCGGCGCAGACAAACCAGTTGTTCGCGATCAGAAGCAGACACAATCTCCCATGTGACTTCTTGAGATTTCGACGACGTTGTTCTTCGATCTTCTCATGATTTAATCATATTTGAGGTTCTTCAACAATTTTGATGCCTACAGACCTTTTGGTGTCTCGCCTTATAGTGGGCGACACTTTTGGTGTCTCACGCAAAAAACTATCTCGCCAAAGATCGCCTGGCCGTTGTAACCACTCCTCCCCAATTTAAGGCATGTTTAATGCCTCATTTATGTGCTTAGTGGGCATTTTTCAAGGTGTAACTGTCCACTAATGTAAATGGTCATTTTCTGTTGAAAAGGTCCAACGGATCCCACAAATAATGATAAAACACTTGCTTTGTGTTTTAGACACTTTGGTTGTTCAGAATGGTCGAGACACATTTTGTGTTCGGACATGACCGAGACACAAAATGTGTCTTGACATGGCCGTGACACCATGATTGTCTCGCATGTGTCGGCTTTTATCCCCGTGGTTGATTTCTTTCTTAGATTTTGATGACGGCTGCTTCAATCTTCTTTGATTAAATCAGACTTGGGGTTCATCAGAATTTTCGATGCCTACATATACCCTTCAAAGTTTTCGTGATCTATATTTTGTCGAGGAGTTCGAATAC
>WHSE01000327.1:0-26241 GCA_012295165.1 Asparagus setaceus
GCAGGATAAAAATGATCATGAAATAGGGAGGTCTAACTTACCCATGGATGTTAATAGAGACCGGGGCAGATCACCGGGAGATTAGGCCCGCAATGTTCTACCCATTAACATTTGTTTTGCAGATTGTGATTCTTTCCGTACTTGCAACTTTAACCCTCAAACCTACCGTATTTGCAAATTTAACTCTCACATTGGGTTTGCCACCTAATTTTATACCCCTTGTTAATTTAATTAATGTTATTAATTTATAATTATATAGAGGAAGAGAATGAGAGAGAGGAGATACTTGCTAATTTACCCTCTCCGTCTCCTCTTCTACTTCTATTTTCCTTTCTCTATCAGTTTATAATTAACTCTACTATGGGTATATTAGTGATATTGAAAATTAAGGGATAGAAAAACTTAAGTGAGACTTTTAATTTCAAAAAGCGACCTATTCAACATTTAATTACAAAATTAACCTAGTTGACCGGTGGCAAACCGGATCAAATTTTGCAAATAAGTGTGGAAAACTTCACGGGATTTCATTTCCCATGAAGTTTGGTGGTTTAAACTCTGTTTTAATTAAACCCCCAAAACTTCACGCGAAATGAAATCCCGTGAAGTTTAGGGGGACTTAATCACCCACCAGACTTCACGGGATTTCAATTCCTGTGAAGTCTGGGCCACCCCCAGTGACGTGTAGCTCGAAGTGAGCTCTCTGTCGAAGTTGGCCTGTAGCTTCACGGGATTTCAAATCCCGTGAAGCTGCAGGTCTTCTCCAACATGCACAACCTATGCATGTTCCACCACATTCACAACCATATGTTAATCAACACATTCACAATAATCTGTCGCATATATACTGAATTTGTCGCATATATACTGAATTTGTCGCATATATAATGAACTTTCACCACATTCACAACAAATACACGACAATTCAACCATAAACACCAAATTTATTGCATATATATTGAATTACAACCATATATATGAAAATTCAACTATAAATCACAATAATACACGTGAAATCATACGAAAATCATATATAAATAAAAATCGATCCCTACAAACAACAATTTCGAACCATCATAATATTTACATACATCCTAAAAGTCCTCCTCTCCTTCCTCTACCTCTCTTACCCCTTCCCCTCACTCTTCCCCCCCACATCCCGTCCCGCCCCGATGTCCATGCTCATGAGCCGATCGTGCGAGTATATGGTTGTGTATGAAATGAAATCTTGGTTCCATCACCATCCGCAGCGCTATGAAGTCCGGCTCCATCACCATCACGCGCCGCACTATGAGAAGTGCCGGCTCCATCACCATCACGCACCGCACTATGAGAAGTGCCAGCTCCATCATCACGGGACGCTCTTACACCCTTCCTACGTCTTCGCTCATACGTGATATCAAATTGGCGTGTCCTGTCCTCACGTCCTTCAAACTTGTCGATGTGAGTGTTCGTGGGAAAAGTTGGTTTCTTGATCTTCATTGATGAACTCGTTACAACTTTAGGCGTTACAACGAAATTCAAAATAAAAAAAGTCGCCTTTTATGAGACTCGATTACAATGAAAATCAAAAGAAAATAAAAATCACAACTTTATCTCCTTAAACAAACGCAGGTCTCATTTATCGGGCTCCTGCTTGCGTGGGGTCTTTGCCGGTGTCGGGGTTTATCCGTGGACCGCCGCATGATCCAATCTGATGTGACATCTACACGATAAAGGGGATTATTTCACGAATGAAATAATCGCCGAAGTGAGTGAAATCGACCAAGTGAGATCGCTACTCTTCTTAGGATCAAAACAAGGTTTGATCCGGAGGAAACACGTGTAGATCTGATCTAAGATCTCTCGAACTCCTTCGCTTTATGAATGGTTCGCCGAGATCTTAGATCTGATTGTCGAAGTTGATAGTTGAAAAGCCTCCCCTTTTTCTCCAAGATCCAGATCTGAAAGTTTAGATCTCAATCCGGCAGAGCTTCGGCCTCTTGTTCAAAATCCCCCTCCGTGAAAATGAGACCCCCCCTCCTCTATTTATAGGCTCAAAGCTGGTAAAACGGGTCGGGTTCGGAAAAAATCGCCTAGCCACCTCTTGGTGGCTCAGCCACCAAGCCACCATGGGGTGGCTCGGTTTTGGTCGAGCCACTTTGGGGTGGCTCGGCTTTCGCCGAGCCCCTTAGGGTGCTTCCGGGATTTTTCCGTCACTTCCGAGTCCGATCCAGTTCAGTCTCGTCGATATTCGCTAATCTGAAGCTTCAGAATTGGATTTATCCCATTGCCCACATGCGATTCGTCGCTTCGCTGACTTACACGTCTCGCCAACTCGCTTCATGCGTATCATCGACTCGCTTCATGCATTTGCATTGTGGTCACTAGTTATTACATCGTCGATGGCTCGTCGATCGTCAACTCATTGTCACAAGTCATGTTCGGTGACTTATAGGCAATTTTCAACGCCTACAGATATCCCCTCCAAAGTGTTTCAGTCTCGTTCTTTTATAGAAGAGTCTGAAATACTTTGGATATGATAGGCCCAAACCTTCAATCGGTATAACTGGACCTGAACACAGCTTCAATTCTTAATTTCTTCAATTCTTTTAGATTATCCGGTGCTTTGTCCAACGTCCGAAAGTGTCACGATGCTGCATTTATTGTCTGACCGCTGTCAAAATCTTGAACCGAAGCTGGTACCTGAATTTTTACTTTAGCTCGTATCGGTGAGTTGTCGTAGAACTGACCATCAAACTTCTTGAGATTTCTCCTTTAGTCGGTGAATTCTCCGTTGCGACGCTTGTCGTAGAATGACCACAACAGGAGGAAATTGGGGGTTATCAAGTTATCCTTAAGAATATTTTATAAAAATATTCTCTAGAAACTTTTAAATAAAAATAGGAAACAGTTTAGACTCGTATACCTCATTGGAGTAATTATGAGGTTAGAATAAGCTGAACCGAATGAAAAGTGACCTTCAATGGGTGATAACCCCATTGAATAAATATCCAGGGCCCCTCCAGAGTTAGCCAAGGCAATTGCTGATGATCTTGATCGTTTGGAACTCAAGCTTCAGAAATTACAGGAGTTGCAAGCAGCAGGTGCTTCTTTGTATATAGTCGATCGAGCTGAATCTTGTCTGGAAGCATGGCGCGATGCTCGAGTTTTTACTGGACTCGAGATTCAAATGCAACGGGGCTAGGTGGATCAGGTTAAGACCGCCCTTGCCGAGAAATCAACATCCCTGAGCAACCTTCATTCTTGTATTGCATCAAGTGAGGCCAAGATAGCGCAGCTCAGGCGGGAACTTCAGATGGAGGAGGAGAACTTAAGTGTCTTGGAGCTGACAAGGGTCAACGAAGAGGAAGCTCAAGCCGCCATATCCAAAAAACTGGAGCTCTTGGAGCAAAAGCTAGCTGAAGTTGAGGAAGAAGCCGCGAAGACACTGAATGCCAATGAGGAGTCTTTCAAGGCTGAGTTGCAGAAGGAGGTCCAACAAGCTTACAACGACGAGTTGTCTAAATTAGAACAACAAATCTTTTGCCTTAAACTTGATGTTTGAATAACTGTAATTTCTTCGTTGAAAGACTCGACTTTTCATTAATCGAATAAACTTCTATCCTCCTTTTTATTGTTGTTTATTATGATTTCTCATTTCATTTGAAATAATCAACCACAATACCCATAGGATTTTTGGCAAATCCTCAGCCATCAACGGGTTTGATGAGCCTTTACCGATTACCGTTTAAATCGGGCTAGCATGCGGATTATGTAAACCCGTTCCGCACGTGACGTTGTGCTAAAAGAATAAAACTCTTTTAGACTTGGTGTTATGATGTTAAATACATAGGCTTCATCTTTATTTACGGGTAAGAGACTAAACGGCAATGCGTGTTAGGCGGTGACTTCAGGATTATTGGCCAACCCCCAGCCATCAACGGATTTGACGAGCCTTTGCCGATTACCGTTTGAATCGGGCTAGCATGCGGATTATCTAAACCCGTTCCGCACGTGACGTTGTGCTAAAAAAATGAAACTCTTTTAGACTTTGTGCTATGATGTTGAATACATAGGCTTTGTCTTTTTCACGGGAATAGACTATCCGGCTGCATGTATTAGATGCAGGCTTATCCCTACTCAGGCGTCGGGATAAAATTCCCTAGACTTGAATTCTAGTGTCTTCTTTAATCGGTGAAAGACTAAACCTGTAACGCGTGTTAGGCGTTGGCTTATCCCTACTTAGGATTCGGGATAAAATTCCCCACACGTGTAAGGCGTGGATTGTGGTGTTATTAATAACAACCTGCCACAATTTTGAATATATGGGCTCTTGTTCTTTTTACGGTTAAGAACTAACCGGCAACGCGTGTTAGGCGTACACTTATCCCTACTTAGACCTCGGGATAAAATTCTCCAAGATGAGTCTTGGTATCCTTTTCACGGAGAAAGGTTAACCGGCAACGCGTGTTAGGCGTAGATTTATCCCTACTTAGGCTTTGGGATAAAATTCTCCAGACTTGAATTCTAGTGTCTTCTTCAATCGGAAAAAGACTAAACCGGCAACGCGTGTTAGGCGTTGGCTCATCCCTACTTAGGATTCGGGATAAAATTCTCCACACGTGTAAGGCATGGATTGTGGTGTTATTAATAACAACCTGCCACAATTTTGAATATGTGGGCTTTCGTTCTTTTTACGGTTAAGAACTAACCGGCAACGCGTGTTAGGCGTAGACTTATTCCTACTTAGGATTTGGGATAAAATTCTCCAAGATGAGTCTTGGTATCTGTTGATGCATATAATCACAGTCACTAACCTCGGTGTGAGTTTAGCTTTTAAGAGCGGAGTCCGCTTCTCTCCTAATGTCGGTGGCGTTGCTCGGTCAGGGGTTCACTACGAGAAAACACGTGGAAGGCGGAGTTGGGATCTGCGGTAGTCCCTCCGACGGTCAAGTTAGTATGAGGGAGAGGAAAAATAGGGAGAGGAAATTTACTCAGAGAAAATCACTTACTTAGTTTGCTGTTCATATTGCTATTTATACCTAGGGTTGTGGGGGTATTTTCGTCTTTCCATTGGGTGAGAAACCACTGATGACTAGTAGGGGTGCATTCGGTTCGGATACGGTTCGGATATGACACTTACCATATCCATATCCGCTTTCTAAAAGCGGATACGGATACGGATCACGGATATTCATCGGTAAGAAAAAACATAACCATATCCGCACTAAGCGGAAGCGGATACGGTTCGGATATTAGATAAGCGGATCTGGATACAATACGGATACTAATCGGATATTTGGGCAGCGGATATGAATGGGATATGATAAAAAATACATATGATTATAATATTTAGCACACTAAATATAACTAGAAAACATTCATCCATTAAACATAATCAAGATAAGTTTATTCAAGCATATAGAAATTGTCACCTCATAGACATAAATACTAGTCCTCATGTAATTCTCAAGTCTAATCCAAACAACAAAAAGTGAAACCGTATCAGGATATCCGAACCGTATGCATTTTTAAAACGAAGCATGTCGAAACCATATCGGGATAAAAATCAAACTACAAAAATACCGAAGCCGTATCTAGAAAAGTATAGTAACGTATCGGATATCCGAACCGTATCCATAATTCGAACCGAAAACCGTTATCCAAAATCGTATCGGATGAAAACCAAAACCAAAACCGTATCGAAACCATATCCGATCGGTTTCAATTTTCCCTACCATATCCGCTTTCTAAGCGGATACGGTTTGCGATCGATCGGATATATCGGACCGTTTGCACCCTACGATGAGTCAGCCCTCTTCCACGTGTGGCTAGTGATTGGTGAGCACCTCTTTGCCATTTCGGTTGGCCTTCACGTGTGTCGAGTTGTGGTAGGATTGAGAGTTAGTGTTGTCTATTCGCCATTAAGCGATGGGATCGGCGGCGCTTTGTAGCGCATGGGTCGATGTGTCTTAAATATCGTGAGAGATGGAGGAGTTAAGGGTGTCGGTGCATTTAATGCGATGTTGATGGGTTCGAATACCATATAACCATCGTTGAGTGGAGAACCACAGGATGAGAAGGGGAGTTGAGTGGGTGGCCGACTTACGGCAAGCGTCCATTAAATATCGGTTGAAGGGGCGCTAGTACCGCCCTTAGCGTCGACCAGGAAGGGCGGGTGGCTAAGAAAGGGGGCTAGGTTTGCTTCGCATTGTCTGGAGAGGCAGACGACTAGTTGGAAGGAATTATGGTAGACAACTGGTTGGGAGGACGACTAGTTTCGCCTTTCGCGTCGTTCGGGGGGACTAGCGGTTAGAAGGCGATGGTGCGTCCCCATATCGTCAGAGGACAAGCGACTTGAAGGATAGCTCAGGGCGATCAATTGGTTGGGCGGACGACTAGTACCACCTTTCGCGTCGTTCGTGGGAGAGAGTTATTGATAGGCCGACCCACACCACCTTTCGTGTCGGCTATGGCGATAGTCATTTAACGGACCGTGACGAGGACGGTAAGCATAGGCCGCCCCGTGGGTTGGGTGTGGAGGTTCATGTCGCTCCAAGTTGACGAGCAAAAAGGTTCATCCATGTTAACACTTGGTTTTCCTCTTTAATCACTAATTAGTGGTTATGACCATAATAGTTGGCCTTTGGCGGAGTCGGTTGAAGGAGTCCAGAGTGAAATAATACTGACTCACAGTGGGATGGAAGGGAGTTAGGGAAGAGCTCGAACATTCTATTGATGGAACATGGCGATGTCGGTAGCGATTTTGGCCACTAGCGTTTGCCTACAGGCTCGATGGTGGAGCCCTTCTTGGGCGAGATGGGAGGGTTTTCATCTCTGGTGGTGCCTGCAGGCCGAACTAATCTCCTCCGTTGATCATGAAAAGTGATGTTAGTGGGCCCTGTATAAATATGGGCGGTGGTGAAGGCTTTACTTTCTTCTTCAACTACAAACTTCAGGCGATCCTCGTGAGTAATCTGGATCTCGCATAGATTCCGATCGTAGGAAGCGGCTTGATGAGGATTCGCTCGAAGGTGACCTAGGTCGCGGGATGAAGTCTCGCCCTCGAAGTTTGACATACCGAAGGGTTACAAGTTGGAGGCAAGCAAAATCATCTTGGTGTAAAGCCATGGCAACAAGAGGGGGCTCCTTTGTACATCAAGCACTTGGAGTTTGGCCTCCGACTTTGGCGCATCCCTTTCTCGAAATGTGTTCAGAGATGGGCATTTCTTGATGCAAATGGCCAACTCAATAGCCATATTAGTCGGCTTCCGTCATCTGTCGGCTTCGATTGATCGAAGATGACGTCTTGAGCCATTTAGTCGTAACCGTTGAAGCGCTATACTTCAAATGTCGGGAGTTCAAGGTTATCCTCAATCTACCCAAGTCGATCAAAGGATGGAAAAACCGATTTATGCGAATTGCGGGGGCGGTCGGACTTAGGCTCACAGCGTCTTGGCGAGATGGGCCGGGGAACTCTGGGCAGAAGCTATCCTCGGTGAGGACTATCGAGGCCGAAGCAGATCCTCCGTACGAGTAGGTATGCGATGGGCCTTCTGCTCGACAAGTCGGTCTTGCGGTTTCCGCAATTTCTTCAACCCCTCATGGCCCCTCCAGGTGAGTGGGGGCTCATAGCGTGACTTTGGGGGATAATTAGGAGAATCTTGAGGGTGAGTGGACTTGGACGAAGGGTCCATTGAAGAATCAAAGAGGGTTGACCCGGCCAGGCTAAATAGTAGCAGCGTGAGTGGGTCTTTAGAGGTTCGATCTGGTAGGGAGGGCGGCCCGCATTGGGGCGGCAGCTGAAGGCGTGAAGGCGGCGGAGGTGTCGTCAGGTGGGTGTCCATTAGCGAAGGACTTGGCAAAAGAAATCTAGCCATGGTCCTCGAGGCTAGGCGGTTGGGAGAGTCTGAAGAACTTCGATGGAAGAGTCGCCAGTCGAGAGGAATGGGAGGGCGATCGACTATCGACTAAGCCGAGGAGCAGGGTTGGCGCCAAGCCAGGTATCGTTCTGAAGCAGCGCCGGAGAGACACCACGGGGGAGTCGATACACAGGAAACAATCTTTGAGTTGGGACATGGGGTGGGTCACGAGGGTATCATCTCATGGCAAGGAAAGGCCGGCGGTGGGCTGGGGGATAGGTTTAGTCGGCCGGGATGGCCTTCTCCCTAATGCGGCCCGAGGTTGATGGAGATGGAATAAAGTATGCGGCTTGATGATGGGGGCGTTCTCTCCGGCCATTATGAAGAGCACGATCACGGAACATCGATACAAGCCGATGGGGTATAGGGACGTCCACTCATCGGTGCTAAGGTCAAGCTTTTTATAAGGGAAGGCGGTAGAGCAATTCAATTTGCCCGAGGACCAGGAGATTTTGAAGATGATTCCCGATGTCGGCCTACATGTAATCCTACGGAGTTACTTGACTAGGGGTTGCTTGGTGGAGCAAGGGTTATACAGTCGGCTGGCTCAGCGCCATCAAGCCTACGAAAGGCTTCGAAAGAAGAATATATCTCCTGGGACCGGCGTAAAGGAAGAGCTCGACCAAGTAATCAAGGAGCTCTCGGTCAAACAAGCCGAGCTTGATGATTGGCGTCATGAAATGAAGGTTAAGGAGCAAGCTATCGTGGAGCTCAAGGCCTCTAGTGCAAAAATGTTGGCTGAGATTGGAGAGCTCCGACAACGTCTTTAGAATAATGGAGGGTGATCCGAGTCATCCAACGAAGTCTATAGGGAGCGCGACTTGGCGGTGGCGCAAGTCGCGCGAAGCGAGTGGTGCAACATGCAAAACTCGGTTGGCGCGAGTGGTACTGATGCGCGACTCACAAAAGAATGTGCTCAACAAGGAGTCTTTGAGCAAAGCGGAGAAAAGGATAAAGTATCGGAGTCAGCGACCATCATTACGTCATAATGGCGCCGGCCGGCCATCATCGAAGAATTTCGATGCGATGCGTTAGGAAAGGTTGAGGTCGCGGCGGCACGCAGAAACGTGCGACTTCATAGTCAACAACTCCACCCGAGTACGAGTGTCCCTGGTCGGCTTCAATAGCCTCCAAGCATAGCCGGCGGATAGGTCTTCTCTTGAGATTTGAGGCCGGGGAGCCAGCTATGATCTAAGCGATGCGTGAGCCGAGGAGGAAGAAGGAAAAGTCATCAGTGGCGGTTCCTGAGAGTAGAGCGACTTCGGGTTAGTAGCTTAGGTTTTAAGAGCTTTGGTATCATGTAATTAACGATATGTGTACATTTTGCACTTGTTACCAAATGAATAAATAAAATAAAAGTTCTTTTGCTCTTATAGCTATATCTTGTCTTTGTGTTTGATAGTTCAAATAATTTAGTGAGTTGGCGACGATGTAGCGACTTCGGTCGTCTCCGCGGCTTAGATGGTGGGGCGACCTCCCATAGGATAACCGACTCAAAATGACTTCTTACTAGCTCACGAGTGGTTTCTAGGTTACTTGGGTTCTTAATCAGTTGGCTTCGTTAGATTGACCCGTCGAAGTCGGTCAGACCCAAGACAATAGGTGGGTTTAGTTTCCTAGGCGCAAGCGGCGTCCTTGTAGAAGATAGGACTTGGCGTTAAGCGGTACTTTAGCCGTCAGGCGTTTAATTCGGCGAAGGGCGTGGGTCATAAAGGCGGTGGGCCTTTCAATTTTCATAAAGCGGATCATATGAGGTCAATCGAACGTTGGCTTCCAAAATTAAAGCATCTAAGACGACCCGTGGGCCGCCACAGACACTATATATACTTTTGCCCTATTTGGGGATTTCTCTTCGCTTTCTAAAGACTTGTTTTCTTCTTCCTCTTACGAGATTTTCCAAGCTTTTTGTCATGACTGCTTCTACCTCTGCTCCCATTGATAGGATCACCAAGCTCAAGTCTTGCAATCGAAGAGCGAAGGAGGATCTGGAAGGTCTCCATGAGATACGATCTCTCAGAAATTCACGGTTTCCTTGCCGGAAGAAGCGCCATCATCGACCACCAGCCCGGAACAAGGCTGCTTTGTACATAAGCGCCTACGGATAACGGGTTTCGCCTCCCATTCTTGCGTTTGTGAAGAAGGCATGCGGCGGCAGGGTGTCTCGATGCGGTTAAGCTCCTAGCGCCATTGCTACAATAATGGCATTTTAGTGATCGCCATCGAGTGAAGGTGGCGAGCCCTCCGGCTCTTTGGCAATCTCGTCACGGTAAGGTCGACGAAGAAAGGCGCCCACTTCTTTTGAGTATGTGGGCGGTCGGTTTGTCGAGATTCAGTCGACTAGAATTTGGAAGAATAAGTTCGTCACGGGTCTTGGCGCCGGCGCCGTCTTGGCTTGTCGTTCATAGCGGAGAATCGAGGGCGGCCTAAAACCTTCCTCTCGGTGGGCGAGAGCGACCTAGAAATTTTGGCGGTATTCGGGATCTCGGAAGGGCCATAACCAATGATGTGCCAGCTTGAGGATGGTGGGGCTATCGTTCATTTGGCCGACAGGGGTCGATGAGGAGAAGGAGAAGGAGTTGCTTGAGGTGACTTCTCGGTGGTGATCCAAAAGTGGGGGCACGAGTCCGACCAAATTCTGAGCTGCGACTTCCCAAAAGGGCTAGGGGAGGAGGATTGTCGGCTTTAGATGAGCAGCATGTGGAGGAAAAGTTTGACGAGCTGGCTACTATGCTGCAGTGAAGAAGGCTCGCCGAGGTTGACCAACTAAAGAAGAAGAAAGAAGCGAAGAAGTGAAGGATCGACCTCAAAGGGGCGGCCGAGGGGGATCCTCGAACAAGAGCCATTGTGGGGAACTCCCAGGCAGCCGGGAGAGTGGTTCTGCAAACTCTTCCTCCTTGTCTCTTCCTCTGGAGGTCATATCTAAGGGGATCCGTCCTCGGGTGGGTGAAGTTCCCGACCAGCAAGCCGCAGTCAGGCTGCCACTAAGGAGGCCCAGGCCGAGGTTATAGAGGCGACCTCGATGATCCAGCAGTGGAAGAAGGCGATGGTCTCGGATGATTGACTTAGGTCAAATCTCTGAGTTTACTCGGGAGTTTGGGCATAGAAACTTCCTTTCGTCCGCGAGTTGTGAGATTGGTGGCTCGAGGTGGAAGAACCTCCGATCGAGGTTATTGGTGATCGTGTGGGAAGGAGTACTCAAGGGAGGAACCTTCCCAAAGTGACTGAGTTAAGTCCCGACCATTCTTTCCATAAGGAGGGCTCGGTGCTTCTTTACGGGTGAGAGCAGCGAATAGTTTACCCTTCAAAGATAGGGATCTCACGGAGGAAATACAACCGGCCAGGTTCACGGTTAGCTCTCTTGAGTTATCAAACTTCGAGGGTCTTGGTTGGGAGGAGCTCTTCAAGCGGTATCAATCATGATGGAAATGGCAGGCAACTGCGAAGACTTGTTGAAGAAAGGAAGCAGGAAGAAGAAGAGGCGCTCTTGAAGCGGAGAAAGGCAAATCCGGTATGTCGTAGCGTTGAAGCTGGAGGCTAAGCAATCTATGATTGCTAACCTGAACTCATCCTTCGAAGCGAGCAGATCATTGATAAGTTGAAGTAGGAGGTAGCCAGTTGAAGAGGCGGCGAAAACTAAAGGAGATCGAGAATGGAGGCTCAAGTTAAGAGCTGGAGAGCCAAATGAAGGCTAGAGACTTCGAGAGCCAAAACAATGGTCATTTGGATGAGTGGCGGCTCATCGGATGGCTGGATGGCATGATCGATTGAGACAAACTTAAGTTTGTAACGTCGGAGGAAGGCAAGAAAGAGGTCATTGAAGAATATAGGTAAGGGCCTATGGGAAAAGTAAAGGCTGTCATTTGTTTGTTAAAAGCGAACTCGAGTTCAACTTCGCCAGGACGCTCTCCCGACTTTGAGTCTTGCGTATTCTCCTAGGGTGGAAAGTTCTCTGCGCGTCCTACAAAGCCTGGAAGCTAGAGGAGCAGGAGTGTAACTTGGCGTTGAGGATTACAACCCTGACAAAGATGAGGACGAGGAGGAAGATGAAGGCGAGGATGGAGAAGGGGGAGATGGCGACGAAGGAGGAGATTAGGTCGCCGTAGTGTTTTTTTTGTTTTTTTTATTTGGGTCGAGAAGACCATCTTACATTTGTAATATACTTCACTTATGAATGAAAATTCACTTTGCATTCTTCTATGTCGAACTCTGTTTTGTTTTTTTTGTGATGTCTTTCTTAGGCTTCGTAACGACAGCGATTTTGGCTGAGTTTGGCTATCATCTATAAGGCAAGTGAGGGATCATGGTTTGTACGACATGATAAATGAGCCGAACGATAAACATAGCTTGGTCGACCTGATTGGTAATCTTACGTCCGATTTGTGGTCGAACCTAGATGGGTCTGATCGACCACCTCGTCGTGTCATCATGGACGGCCATGGAAGGAGCTCAATTCATTTCTTGAATGGAGCACAACAATCATCAGCGTGCCGTTTTTGAATCGCCGATGCTTAGGTTTTTGGGTCAGGCAGTAGGTCCCATTTGGAATAAACAAGCATTTCTGTGATTTTTGAGGCGACGCTTCGAGCTTCTGTGATTTTCGAGGTGACGCTTTGAGTTCCACATTTTTAATTGACGATGCTGATTGTAAGCCCCACAGGGGCCGACTTGATTTTAGTTGATTAATAATGTTGATTGTAAGCCCCACAGGGGCCGACTTGATTTTAGTTGATTAACAATGATTGATTGCAAGCCCCACAGGGGCCAACTTGAAGAGAGAAAATAAGCCGAATGGGTAGCCACCATCACCGAAATGTAACCATTTATTGATAATCCAAGCAAAGTAAATTTATAATAGTCTGCGCGATCGAAACAAAAGCGCCAAAATAAAAAAGAAGAAAATAAAAAATACAAGCCCAAATTAACATTCTAATCGTTGCTATCGCCACCATCGGTATCTTCGTCTCTACCGTCATCCCCGCTGCTCGCCTCAGCACCCAAGCCGACTCTCGCCTAAGAAGGGAAGTGTCGCAATAGTTGCAGAAATTAATGAAAGGGCGCCTAAACGACCTAGAAGATCTGAGCGAAGTACTGCCAAAGGATTTTTAGAGTGTTGACCCCATGGTTTCATATCATCATAACAACTCGGAATCCATGGATGCAAACAAAGCAGCCCTTCCTCGGAGATATACTCAATGCTCCAACTGTCCCTTACTGAAATAGATACAGTGACGATCACGAACCGTGCCCCAATTACTGGATGCAAGCGAAGGGTTTTCCCCCTCCTTCACGGTGAGTCCGGGCAGCACGCCGTACTCGATTTGAAACCCCTGGAGATGGTAAGCTTTGGAGAGAGCACCCATCTCTGCACCTCAATCCTCTTTTAACGAAGCTCGTCGGCGCTCTCAGGTTGAGACCCTAGAGATGGCAACCCTCTCGAATCACCAGAGTTAAACTGATCGCCCAACCTAAGAGGAATGCAAAGTACAAAAAGTTGCTTTCTCCCCCATTCTTCTGTGAGTCGTTGATTGGCAGCCGACTCCTGCGCCAACTGAGTTTTGGCATGTTGCACGATCTGCTTCTCAAGTGCGACTTGCGCCACCGCCAAGTCGCTCCTATGAACCGTTGGGCGACTTCGGATCGCCCTCCATTATTCTAAAGGCGTTGTCGGAGCTCTCGATCTCGGTAATATTTTTGCACGGAGGCCTTGAGCTCGCGATAGCTTGCTCCTTAACCTTCATTTCATGGCGCCCGATCATCAAGCTCGGCTTGTTTGATCGAAACTCCTTGATTACCAGTGAGGCTCTTCGTTTACGTCGAGGAGATATATGCTTCTTTGAAGCCTTTCGTGAAGCTTGATGGCCACAGCCGACCCGTATAACCCTTGCTCCGCAGCAACCCCTAGTCAATGCTTTCGGTAGGATTACATGCAGTGACATCGGAATCATCTTCAAAATCTCACGGTCCTCGTGCAAATTGAATTGCTCTACCGCCTTCCTTGTAAAAGCTTCGACCTTAGCACCAATGGCGGGCGTCCATATACCCGGCAAACGTATCGATGTTCCGCATCGGGCTCCCCTTCATAATGGCCAGCGGGAGAGAACATCCCCATCATCAAACCGCATACTTTATTCCAATCTCCATCAATCTCGGCCGCGTAATAGGGAGAAGGCCATCCCGCTGGGACAAAACCTGTCCCCCGGCCACCGGTCGGCTCCTTTCCTTGTCGATGAGATGATACCCCTTGGTGACCGACCACATGTCCCAACTCAGCATTGTTTTCCCCTTGTGTATCGACCCCCATGGGTGTCTCTCCTGGCGTGGCTTTAGGAACGACACCAGTGGCTTGGCGGCCGACCCTCTTCTCGGCTTCGACTGATAGTCGATCGTCCTCCCATTCCTCTAACTCCGATGACTCCTCTTCCATCGGGTTCTCTACACTCTCCCCCTCCTCGAGGACCATGGCTAGATTTCTTTTGCTAAGTCCTTCGATAGCCGGACACACCGCCTGGGAGGACACCCTCGGTCGTCTTCTCACGCCCCGTAGCGGTCATCCCAATAGCGGTCGCCTCGCCTCCTCCCTCGAGGTGAACCCCTCTAAAGATGACTCCGTTGTTACCCGTTTTGGCCGGTCGGACCAGCCCCTCTTAGTTCTTCAATGGACCCTTAGTCCGAAGCCATTTCGACCCTCGGCATTCTCCTAATTATCCCCAAAGTCGCGTTATGAGCCCTCGACTCATGGGGAGGGTTGAAGGGGTTTAGTGAAACGCTTGAGACCCGACTTGTCGGGCAGCCCATCGTGCAGCGGCCCGTGTGCTGGGAGGATCTACCCGGTTCTCGATAGTCCCGGTGAGGCCCCGGCTCGAGTTCACGATCTGCGGCCAGGCAGCCCTAAGTCCGATCGTCCCCTGACCCGGACAAATCGGTTTTCCATCCTTTGATCGACTTGGGCGGATCAAGGATAACCTTGAACTCCCTCGACATTTGGAAGTAATAGTCGCGGTATACGAGCAGTCCGCGCCGACCAAATGGCTCGATCACGCTCATCTTGGCGAATCGGCTAGCGGCGGATGGCGGTGAAGCCGACCAATATGGCTATTGAGTTGGCGTCATTTGCATCGGAGAACGCCCATCTCGTTGAACACATTTTGGAGAAAGGGATCACGTGGCGGAGGCCAAACTCTAAGTGCTTGATGTACAAGGCCCTCTTGTCGCCATGGCTTTACAGGAGATGATTTGGCGGTGCTTCCAACTTGTAACCCTTGGTATGTCAAACTTTGGCCGAAACTTCATCATTGCACGGGTCACCGCCGGTGGAACTCATCAAGCTACTCTGTCCGGAATCTATCACGAGATCGTATGCTTTCAGCGGGAGATCGCTGAGTTTGTAGTTGAAGAAAGTAAAAGCTTCCTTAGCCCTCACGCTCCATATTTATCTGACCCACTAACACCGCGCTGTTCTTGATCAATGGAGAGATTGAAGCTCCTCGAGGCACACGCCTGGAGATGAAACCCTCCCATCTGCTCCGAGGGCCCACCATCGAGCCGAAGGTGAAACACCGGTGGCCAAAAGCGCTGGCGACGCCGATACGTTCCATCACTAGAATGTTCGAGCCTCTTCGAGAACTCTCTTCCATCCGACCCGAGCCGTGCTACTTATTTCACTTGGACTCATTTCCAACCGACTCCAGCGAAAGGGGCCATTTATGGTCATAACCACTAATTAGTGATTAAAGAGAAAACCAAGTGTTAACATGGATGAACCTTTTTGCTTTCGTCAACTTGGGCGACATGAACCTCCACACCCGACCGGGGCTGCCTACGCTTACCGTCCTGCCACGGTCCGTTAAATGATTATCGCCATAGCCCGGCGTGAAGGCGGTGTGGGTCGACCTATCAACAACTCTCTCGAGTGAGCGGCCTTGGCGGCGTACCGTCGTCCTTTAACCAATTGATTGCCTGGGGCTATCCTTCCAGTCGCTTGTCCCCGGCGACATGGGGAACGACCGACCATCGCCTTCTAACGCTAGTCCCCGGGCGATCACGAAAGCGGTACTAGTCGTTCTCCCGACCATTTATCTACCATATTCCTTCCAACGATTGTGCGCCTCTCCGGACAATGCGGAAGCAAACCTAGCCCCTTTCTTAGCCACCCGTCCTGCGGGTGCGGCGAGAAGAGCGGTACTGGCGTCCCCTTCAGCGATTACTCTAATGGGCGTCTCAAGAGCCGTGCAAGTCGGCCACGGCCTCGGCTCCCCTTTCTCTCATCCTATCGGTTCCCTCCACTTTCGAGCGATGGTTATCACGGTGTGAACCCATCAACGCCATTAAATGCAGGCGGCCCTGCTCCTCCATCTCTCATGATATTTAAGATACCACCGGACCCATGCGACTCTGAGCGATCCCATCAGCGTTAATGGCGAATAGACAACACTAACTCTCAATCCGCCCACTACGACACAGCAAGGCCGACCACCATAGGCGACAAGAGGTGCTCGACCCGATCAGCGGCCCTGCGTGGAAGAGAGTGACTCATCGATGGTTTCTTACCCAATGGAAAGATAAAATACCCCACGACCCTAGGTAGAAGTAGCAATATGAATAGTAAACCAAGTAAGTGATTTTCTCACGAGTAAATTTCCTCTCCCTATTTTCCTCTCCCTCATACTAACTTGATGCGTCGGAGGGACTCTTGGAGATCCCAACTGCCCTTCTTCACGGTGTTTTCGTAGGTGAACCCGGATCGAACAGCGTTAGGACATTAGGAGAGAAAGGGACTCAGCTCTCTTTAAAGCTAAACTCACGAGGTTAGTAGCTGTGATTATATACATCAACATTATCCTTTTCACGGAGAAAGGTTAACCGGCCACGCGTGTTAGATGTAGACTCATCCCTATTTAGGCTTCGGGATAAAATTCCCCAAGATGAATCCTGGATTGAAGAGATAAAATCGATGTGGGAAAGGAAGGATTTTATATTACGCCTCCGATCTTTGGAGAGGAAGAATTTTATATCCTATCTCGAGGTCTTCTTTTTAGGGTAAAGATGAACTTCGAAACAAGAGAGGAAGAATTTTATATCCTATCTCTTCTTTGTTGGAGAGAAAGAATTTTATATTCTATCTCGAGGTCTTCTTTTAGGGTAGGAGCGAGAAATAAGAGAGGAAAAATTTTATATCCTATCTCTTGCTCACGGAGAGGAAAAGAATTTTATATTCTATCTCGGTGCAAAGGAAACTAAAAGTGGGATCTTCACTTGAGAATCTTAGGAGGTGAAACTAAGAGTGGGATCCCACTCAGAATCGAAAAGATTGGATAACTTTCACTTTTATAGGATTAGCTACGATCTGAAATGACTTTCGTTTATCGAGATGAAATTCTAATTTCATTGACAGCAGGAAGGCGTGTGAGAAGAGGTTAAGATGGAGCCCTTCTATTTATCACAAGGGGACCTTAACATTAAAAGTGGACCTCTTATTCATGGAAGGAATCAAGAGGGATTTTCTTGTGATTGGACCGAGAAGATTTTTTGGACTCACCGTAATGAATGTCGATTGAAAATTTATGGTGGAAGACAGATTTAGGGTTATCCTCAAGGACAATAGGTGAAATATTCCATGAGGAACTTCCCGTCAAAATGGGTTATCCCGAATATACTAAGGATAGTATTTTTTTCAGAAACTTTCCATTTATCGGCATTAATTGTTTGTCGCCATCTTGAGTGATTAGGCGATATGCACCATTTGAATAGGCTGTGTCTATCACAAATGGTCCTTCCTATTTGGGTTCAAACTTACCATTTTTCTTAGAATTGAGAATTATTGGTCGTCGAGCAGCGAGGACCAGATCTCCTTCCTTAAAGCCTCTCTGTCGGACTCTTGTTAAAAGCCCTCAATATTACGGCGGTAAAACTTCGATGTGTTGTTGAGCTTCGGACATTTTTCATCAACATCTCAAGCTCTTCAAGGCGTCTCGATGTTGTTCTTACCGTCATCTCGATTGGCGAGATCTGAAGTGATGGAATTTAGATTTCTAATGGAAGAATAACTTCACATCCTTATACCAGAGAATACGGGGTAGCTCCGGTGGGCGTGCGTATTGTCGTGCGATATGCCCAGAGTGCTTCTTCGAGTTTATCGTCCCAATCATGTTTATTGGTCTTCACGAGTTTTGATAAGATCTTAATGATTGTCTTGTTGAGCATACTCAGCTAATCCGTTTGCGGCCGAGTTATAAGTCGTCGGCGAGGCGTCTTGAATCTTAAACTTCATAAAACTGATGAAGGCATTCAGCGTGAGCCGGACCGTTGTCATCGTCTGCGACGCAGGTGTTGGATAGATGGCGTGATGCTTGATGAATCGATGACATTGTTAGTTTCACTTTTTAAAGCGGAATTGCTTGACCCACTTGGAGAAATAATCGGTGTCAGCGAGAAAACGATCACCTTTAGCAGCGGAGAAAAATAGGACCCACAATGTCCATACCCATGTCTCGAGCGGCCAGATGTGGCCAAGGATGCAAATGCTCGGGGTTGTCGCATGTAATCGTGTGTATTTGACCGCAGCGTGGCACTTCGGTGCTTCGATTGCATCATTAATCATTATTGGCCAGAAGTATCCCATTCTTTTGATATGATCATAAAGCTTGGGACCAGGTTGGTGTGCGCCACACTCTCCTCCATGTGCTTTCTTAAGGACTTCCTCTACTTCCTTGTCCGAAAGGCACCGGAGCAACAAGCCGTCGTACCCACAACGATATAACGTCTGGGTCTCTACATTATAAAAGAACCTTGGCTCTTCGTGGGATCGATTCCCTCTCTTTTATGTCTTACGGCAAAATACCATATAGGGCGTGATCGATTATAGAAGCGCCAAATCACGGGGCTCGGTTCAACTTGGGTTGAGTGCACCTCTTTGATGATCACCCTTTGGCCTTGCTTCATCCTCGTTATATATTGGTACAAATAGTTGGTGAGTTCTCCACGGTGACTAATTGTTGATCTCTCGGAGGTTTAGCTAACGATCTCTACTTATTTGCTAATGCATCCGGCGTATCGTTCGGAAGCGAGATATACTCGATGAAAAATTCTTCAAAGCGAGTCGCAATCTCGATGGCCTTTGGTGTCTGAGATCAAGTGGATTCGACTTCATAGTCCTCACGGATGCAATGCGACTATGAGTTAGGAATCCCCAAAGCTTTCGAGATATTGACTCCGACTCTTTGGCTGGCGGAGTCCAATAAATGCTAGCGTTGTATTGACCACATTATTGAGAACGAATTGGTTAGCGAGTACCGAGGCATCACATGCTTCCGGAAACTAAGACAACTCTAACTTTCAGAAGAAATCTTAGAACATCTAGGGATACTTGCCACATTGGTTGCTCGAGAAGCTCGTCAAAGTACAATTGCCATATTTAATGATGCGATGTGGTGTTGACCTGCGTGGGTGTTGTTAGCGGTAAAAGTTGGTTTGTTATTCATTGCTTTCGTTTGAATTTGTTTTGACCGTTGGCCTACAACAAAATTCAAACAAAGAAATACCTTTTATTTGGTATACAATAAGCGAAAATTACAACTTCTTCCTTTGTGAACAAACCACGAGGATCTCTATTTTCACGGGATCACCGGCTTGCGTGGGTTCTTTGCATCGAGGGACTTTTGTGTCGTGGGCGACCGAGCGCAATCCGATCAGTGGAAACCGGGTTGAAACTACAAGCGTGAAGGGGCTCGTTTCCACGAAGGAAGCGAAGCGCTGAGATCACACTCCGCGAAGGAGATGGATAGCCGGGGATCCACTCCCGAAGAAGAGGAGGATGGCGGGCCGGGTGAGATCTACTAGGAGAAATCTGGCGTCATGGCAGGCAGTTTGCTTACCTTGCGGTTTGTAGATGCGGCGTGCTGCGGTGCTGGGCGTGCGTCGGCGGCTCGTGGATCTCGCGAGGCTCTCTCAAGAATATCGAAAATCCAATCCCCAAAAATCCGGCCCGTGGCAGAGCACCCCGACTATTTATAGGAAACAAGAGGGAGGGTTTTATGGCAGGACACCATTGGTGTCGGTCAATAACCGGACGCAAGCGGTGTCGGGTTTGACCGAGCGCCGTCTGGCTCCTCGGTTTGGTTTGGTTTTCGGACTTTTCGTGGCGTTCGTTCGATCTTATCGTTGTCGTTATAAGTCCGCGCGGTTCCTTGATTGGTTTCATCCGTCAGCGGTTTAAGTGGCGATCGGTCGATGTTCAAATCCGATCGTTGGCGTTTGAACCGATTGATCTCGTTGAAGCTTGGCTTGTTGGATTCATTTCATAACCGTAGCCTCGTTGATTTATGCGCCTTCGACCCACTTCATGTGTTCGTCCAGCTTCGCTTTGCGTTATCGCGGCGTCGGTTTGTCGAATGGGTTTTGGTTGTTAACCCGCCGTCCGCGAGTTTCGTTCGAGATGCTTGATAAGCAATTTTAGCGCCTCTGAGATACCCCCTCAGCGTCTCGGTCTCGATTCTTGATGAGTGCGGGATGCTTTGGACATGATAAACCCTTCACCCTTCAATGCGATTGTGATGGGACTTGTGAATGACCTTGGCGTTCAATCTCTCCACTCCTTCGGTCTTTCCGGTGCTTTGTAGGATTGAGAAGGTATTACTGTCTTGTATTTTTTGTCACGGTCGTCGAGATCTTGACGAGGAGGTCGGTAAATGAATTTCTTCGAGATTAGCTCGATATTTGATTCCTCCAATTCTCTGGGTTCTCGGTGCTTGTAGGATACGGGGTGTTACGATCTTTGCATTTATTGCTTGACATTTGTTGGAATTTGGTAGCTAGTTGAGTTCATTGTTGTTGACTCGTGTCGGTGGTTATGTCGTCCATTGACCATGAGATCCCTCCGTTGATCGGGAATCCTTCAACTGCGGCCAGCGTTAATTGGCGTCGAACCATATAGATTTTAGCCTTCAATCGGCCAATGCAGCAGCGTTATTTGGCGTGGGATCTTCATGGATTGAGTGTTGATCGGTGAATCCTTTAAGCGGCGTTGGTTGGCGTCATTCTTTGTATTACTCCTTGTTGGAGTGCATTCATCGGTGGGAGGTATTCTTCACGTGATTTGTCGATCCCCAATTAGCGATTGGTAGGCCCTCGAGGCTGGTCGTAATCTGATGGGGAGTTCTTTCCGGTAGACCGCATTGTTCGTCCATATAAGCCTTGTCGAATTCATCAATTTTTCACGGGAGAAATTGAAGATTATCGAGTTATCCTTAAGAACATGGAAATATTCTCCGGGAACTTCGTTAAATTGGGAAGCGGTTTATACTCATAATCCTCATTGGGTAGGATTAGGCCGTTGATTGGCGTCGATGCAATTACAATGCGATCGAGTTATCCTAAGAATATTTCTTGTGAGAATATTCTTAGGAACTTCGACAAATTAGGAAGCGGATTTATACTACGTAATCCTAATTGGAGTAGGATTAGGCGGCAGCGTTGATTGGCGTCGATGCAATCAAATGCGATCGAGTTATCCACAGAATATTTCTTGTGAAAATATTCTTAGGAACTTCTCGACAAATTAGGAAGCGGTTTATACTCATAATCCTCATTGGGTAGGATTAGTAGCGTTGATTGGCGTCGATGCAATTTGTCGTCGAGTTATCCTAAGAATATTTCTTGTGAGAATATTCTTAGGGAACTTCGACAAATTAGGAAACAGTTTATACTCGTAATCCTAATTGGGTAGGATTAGGCGGTAGCGTTGATTGGCGTCGATGCAATCAATCGATCGAGTTATCCTAAGAATATTTCTTGTGAAAATATTCTTAGGGAACTTCTCGACAAATTAGGAAGCGGTTTATACTTCGTAATCCTAGTTGGGTAGGATTAGGACAGCGTTGATTGGCGTCGGCCTTAATTTATCTGATCGAGTTATCCCTAGAATATATATTTTTTTTTTTGAAAATATTCTTAGGAACTTCTCGACAAATTAAGAAGCGGTTTATACTCGTAATCCTAGTTGGGTAGGATTAGGCGTTGATTGGCGTCGATGCAATCCGTCTCGATCGAGTTATCCAGAATATTTTTGTGAAAATATTCTTAGGAACTTCTCGATAAATTAGAAGCGGTTTATACTCGTAATCCTAGTTGGAGTAGGATTAGGCGAGCGTTGATTGGTGTCGGCGCAATTAAATGTGTCGAGTTATCACTAAGAATATTTCTTGTGAGAATATTCTTAGGGAACTTCGACAAATTAGGAAGCGGTTTATACTCGTAATCCTAGTTGGAGTAGGATTAGGCCAGCGTTGATTGGCGTCGATGCAATAATGCGATCGAGATTATCCTTAAGAATATTTTTGTGAAAATATTCTTAGGAACTTCTCGACAAATTAGGAAGCGGTTTATACTGGTAATCTAGTTGGGTAGGATTAGGCGGCAGCGTTGATTGGCGTCGATGCAATCCGTCTGATCGAGTTATCCTAAGAATATTTTTGTGAAAATATTCTTAGGAACTTCTCGATAAATTAGGAAGCGGTTTATACTCGTAATCCTAGTTGGAGTAGGATTAGGCTGACGTTGATTGGCGTCGATGCAATCCGTCACGATCGAGTTATCCTAAGAATATTTTTTGTGAAAATATTCTTTAGATTCTCGACAAATTAGGAAGCGGTTTATACTGTAATCCTAGTTGGAGTAGGATTAGGCGGCGTTGATTGGCGTCGATGCAATCCGTGCGATCGAATTATCCTAAGAATATTTTTATGAAAATATTCTTGAGAACTCGATAAATTAGGAAGCGGTTTATACTTCGTAATCCTAGTTGGGTAGGATTAGGCGACGTTGATTGTCGATGCAATCAAATCGATCGAGTTATCCCTAAGTATTTTTTGTGAAAATATTCTTAGAGAACTTCTCGATAAATTAGGAAGCGGTTTATACTGTAATTCTAGTTGGAGTAGGATTAAACCACATGGGAGAATACTTGGGTAACATTAAGCTCATTAACATCTCCAAAATCTTTCCAAATATTTAGGAAGAGGATGGATAAATTATTAATTTGTTTGGATTCCTTTTAGATGTCAATTGGGCTCCAATTAGAATTCTATCCATCGCCAATTAGGACTCCTCATTCAAAGGGAATTTGGGTTCATATGGGGTTGTTATAAATACCCATAATCCCTCCTTTTCTCGACCTAGGAGTCGGTTTAGGTGGAGCAAGTACTGGAGCTATGGGCCGAGAGGCAGAATATCAACATAGGACCGAGTTGGAAAATCGGGTTAGTCTAATATTAGTATTTTTTCTGCGGACTGACACTTGCAATGAAATTTGTTTCCTGCGGTTCTCATCTATACTTCTGCGCTCTTATGCGGTTTTTTGATGGAGGATTTGAGGATTTGATCTGCGATTTACCGAGCTCCTCTTCATGGCGTCTTGAGCTTGAGTTAGGAACTCCTAGGGATGTCTAGGCAGATTCCTTTGAAGGTAAAACTCCCCTTCCTAATAATCATAGGACTATTCAATTTTAAATAGTACGTCTATGATTGAAAATATCTCCCGTTTGATATGAGGGCTTCGTCTGGTGACATTGAAGTGCTATTCCTCGAGTAACCATAGCCGTTGATATGTCGGACGTGCGAGTTGAGATCGATTGAGTGTCGATCGTACCGGCTGCTTCTTTGTTTAGCCGGTTTCATTAGGGCAAGGAGCGGCTCTGGTATGAACCCTTCGTGCCAATACTCATGTTGATTTTGTTTTGGGAGTTTTTAACCCTTTTCTTCCTTTTCGCGTGCATCCGCGACTCTTCCGCGACTTAGTGAGCTTTGATGTCTAACGATCCATCTCGGCTTATTATCAGGGTTGAAATTCTTCGTTCTTTTCCTATTTAGCCATAGTGATAGACACACTTCTTGGTACCGGGCTTTCTCTTAATCGATTCAGGCCATTCCTTGATCCTAGGGTAACCGCGATCTGAGATCGGGTTATTAGAGTTAGCCCGGGCCATTGCGATGATCTCGACCATTTGGAGGTTAAGCTCCAAGATGCACTGCGATTTTGGAACGGCAGGGCTCTCCTCATATATAGAGGCAGAGCGAGGCTGCGACAACTTGGCGTGATGCTGGCGTTATTCTTGGACTCGAAGTTCGGATACTTGAATCAGTGCATCATTTGGAGGCTGCATTCTTTGAAGCTTCATCTTCAGGTGGGACATTTTGGTCTTGTGTCCCTTCTTTGGAAGCGAGGATAATAGAGCTCGGCGGGAACTTCAAGCGGCGAGAGAACGATCATCTTGAAGGCGCGAGGCGAACAAGGAAGAGACTCTTGTGGTCATGTCAGAAGTTTGAACTCTAGAAGCGGTGGTTGATATCGAGAAAGAGCTGCGAAGGCCCTTAATAGTAGCGAGGAGTCCTTCAGGGCTGAGCTTCAAGTGGAACTTCGGCAAACTTTCACTGATAAAGTATCCGAATTAAAATAACAAATTTGTTCCCATAAATTCGATGTTTAAGAATTTGTAATCTCAGCCTTCTATTAATCAAATATGTCTCTTTTTCTATTTTATGCTTTATCATGATTCTTTTATTTAAATGAAAATAATTAACCATAATACTTATAGGATTTTTGGCAAACCCTCGACCCTCAGCAGTTTGATTAGCCTTTACCAACTACGTTTGAGTTGGGCTAGCGTCGCGGATTATCACGGATCCGTTCATGCGTGGCGTTGTGCTAAAAGAAAAACTCTTCTAGACTTGTTGCTATGATGTTGAATACATACTCGGTACTCTTTACGGGCAAGAGACCGCGGCAATGCGTGTGGCGTTGGCTTAATCCTTCTTAGGCCGGGATGAAATACGAGTCGAACTTCGGTGTCTTTTCAATGGAGAAAGACTAAGCGGCGGCAGCGTGTTGGCGTCGACTTTATCCTTCTTAGGTTTGGGATGAAATACCCGAATCGAACTCACGGTGTCTTCTTCAATGGAGAAAGACTAAACCCGGCGTGTTGAGGCGACTTTATCCTTCTTAGGTTTCGGATAAAAACCCCGAATCGAACTCACGGTGTCTTCTTCAATCGGAGAAAGACTAAACCCGTGACGTGTTGGCGTTGACTTTAGGATTATTAGCTGACCCCGCCCTCAGCGGGTTTGATAAGCCTTTACCAACTACCGTTTGAGTTGGGCTAGCATGTAGATTATCTAAATCCGTTCTACACGATGTTGTGCTAAAGAATGAAACTCTCTTAGACTTAATGCTACGATGTTGAATCGTGAAGCCGTCTTTTCACGGGAAGACTAACTTGGGTGGCGTGTTAGGTGTCGACCTATCCACTTAGGATTAGGGATCAAATTCCCCGGTATTACGTGTCTTCTTCAATGGAAAAAGACTAAACCCGACAGCAGCGTGTGGCGTTGGCTTTATCCTTCTTAGGCTTGGGATAAAATGCCCGAGTGAACTTCAGGTGTCTTCTTCAATGGAGAAAGACTAAGCGACAGCGTGTGGCGTTGGCTTTATCCTTAGGCTTAGGGATAAAATACCCAAGATGAATCTTGGTGTCTTCTTTGTGGGAGAATGGTGAACCGTTTAAGATTGATTGAGGTGGGAAAGGAAGAATGTATTCTATTTCCCAAAAGTGGAGAGAAAGGAGGATCTTGTCTCCTATCTCAGGGTTAGGGATGAACAAGAGAGGAAGGTTTTGTATCCTATCTCTTGTCGATGGAAGGAAGGAGGATCTTGTCTCTATCTCAGGGTGAAGGATGAACAAGAGAGGAAGGTTTTGTATCCTATCTCTTGTCGATGGAAGGAAGGAGGATCTTGTCTCCTATCTCAGGGTGAAGGATGAACAAGAGAGGAAGGTTTTGTATGATCTCTTGCTTCTGGAGAGGAAGAATGTATTCTATCTCCAGGTGAAGGATGAACAAGAGAGGAAGGTTTTGTATCTATCTCTTGCTTCTGAAGAGGAAGAATGTATTCTATCTCCAGGTGAAATGTGGGAAAGGAAGAATGTATTCTATTTCGAGAAGGTGGAGGAAGAAGGAGGATCTTGTCTCCTATCTCGAGGCGTTTGGAAAGGAAGGATTTTTGTCACATTTCTAGTAAAAGAAACTAAAAGTGGGATCTCCCTTGAGAATCTTGAAAGCTGAGACTAAGAAGCGGGATCTCCACTCAGAGAATCTAAGACAAGAGAGGAAGAATGTATTCTATCTCTTGCTTCTTGAAGAGGAAGGATGTGTCTATCTCGGTGAATGTGGGAAAGGAAGAATGTATTCTATTTCGATGGGCGAGAGTGGGGTCTCCACTCGAGAATCTTGGAAAGGAAGTCAAAATAGAGCTCACCAAGTACCACCAAAAGATAGATGTTTGCTTTTCCAAAGA
>WHSE01000328.1:0-26143 GCA_012295165.1 Asparagus setaceus
AGTGGGTCGACCAGCGTCTGAATCAGCGAGGCTACGTGTTATGGAATGAATCCAACAAGCGACTTTAAAGAGATCGTCCGGTTGAGCGTCGGCGAATCGGTTGAACATTGCCGATCGTCCATAAACCGTTGTTGGGATGAAACCGATCAAGAAGAGCAAGCACGGACTTAGAGCGGCGGCGGCACAAGAAGCGAGCGAATGTCGCGAAAAGTCCAGAAACCAAGCCAGAAGCCAAAAGCGGCGTCCGGCGCCCGGACACCGTTTGGTGTCCGGCGACCGGAGGACACCAAATAGTGTCCGGCGACCAAAAGCCTCTCTATTGTTTTCCTATAAATAGTTGGGGGTGCTCGTTCCGCGAGTTTGGATTTTTGGAGTTGGATTTTCGATATTCTTGAGAGAGCCCTCGCGAGATCCACGAGCCGTCGGCCTTGCGATTCCGACCGGCGAAACGCGTCGATCTACAAACAGCGAGAAGCGAACTTCGAATGGACTCTGAGAATATGTGTGATTTCTCTAGTAGATCTCACGCTCGGCGATCCTCTCCTTATTGAGTGTGATCCCAAGGCGATCCTCTCCTTCGCGAGTCGCGATCCCCTCGAGTAACGTTTCCCTCGTGAAGCGAGCCTGCGTCTGTAGTTCGAACGAGGTTTCCACGGATCTGAATTGCGGTAGTCCACGGATGAACAAAAGTCCCGACGGGCAAAGAACCCATAGCGGGATCCGTAAAATAGAGATCCTCGTGTTTGTTCTAAAAGGAAGAAAGTTGTAATTTTCATTTTTCATTTATGCGCCTAAAATAAAGGCATTTTCTTTGTTTGAAATTTTGTTGTAGGCCAGCGAAGGCGTACCGCGAGTTCAAGCGAGCAATGAATAACAAACCAACTTTCTGCGCGAACAGTAGTTATCTCTGAGTCGACTTCGAAGGCGGGTAAAGTCCGGTAGTCCGGATGATCGACACGGTATCTCCTCGTGTTCATGAAGTTAGGACCTTGACTTCCTTTCTTTCATCGGGTTCAAGAATAGGTGGTTCAAGGTGGAAAGAACTTGAGCCTTTCTTATCGTTGAGTTGTGGGAGGGTATCGTCTAAGGGAGCCAGAGGGTGATAGGTTTATCTAGCAGCTTCCTTGATAAGGAGACTGGTGTTTCTCGGGGAAGGGCTCAACTCAGCTCTGGGAATAGTTTTCACTCAGGGGCGGATTCTTGAGGAGGTGCCTTGGTGGCTTGAGGTTGGCCTCGAGTTACCAAATTGAGGGGCCACGATTGGGAGGAGCTTTTCAACCGTCGCCTATGTGATGCAAGTTAACGATGGTACGTCAAAGAAGCTCACTCAAAGAAGGGCGATCGAGAAGAGAGAAAGAGGCGGTGGTCTCGGCGGAGAAAGGAAGGGTTGAACCAAAGTAGCGTAGTGAGTTAGAGGTGAAGCAATGCGAGATTGTTAATCTTGAACTCACATCTCAAAACAGATAGCCACCATAAAGCGAAAAGCGAGATGGCCAAACTTGAGAAGGCGGTTGAGGGGCTCAAAGGAGATTCCAGTGGAAGCGGAGGTGGAGCAGTTGGAAAATCAAGTTGATCTTAGCGTTGTCGGTGAGGAGTCTCACTCGAAGAACTCACCCTCAAAGCTTGAAGGTCGGTGGAGGATTGAGCGGCTCATCAAGCTACCTTAGCTGATGTCAGGTCATTGAGACCGTCTCGACCGTTATGTCAAAAGGGGAAAGAGGGAGACTATTAAGGGAGCTATCGGCATGGGCGATGGGGAAGGTCAGGTTATCGCTGGCCGTCAAGGCGGTTGATTACACGAAGGCCCGCTTCCCCGATGGTCTTTCACCTTGGTCCTATCTACCACCTCCCTCCCAGGAGTCTGAGTTGCACATCCATCCTGGGGGTCTTGAGGAGAGGCGGGGAATGAAGCTAGGCAGAGGAGGCGGCAATGACAAGGATGAGGGAGTGAAGGCGGCGATGAGGATGAGGATGGTAATGATGATGAAAGCGGCAACACAATGGTGATGATAGTAGCTAGGGTTATCTAAGCACTTTTGGTGTATGCGGTTCTTTTGTATTTTGTTCGTCGAAAGACCATCGTATGTTTGTCGATATTGTTAACTTATAAATGAAAATTTTTGTTTTAGTTTCTTTGTGTTGAGCACTTCAAACTTTATTCAACTTGTTTTCTTTCATCGATTAGCCGCGTAGTGTCAATTCGCGACTTCAGTTCATCATTATTCTTCACCATGCGTGGGGAGTACTAAACAATTTTGTTTTACGAGTGCTTTCGAATCGGCGGCGAGAAGACCAAATGAATTGAGTCGGTCGATAGAACAAAACGAGTATAATTTGCGTATAAAGGGGCCGCATACGAGAATCCCCCCCCCCTTTTTTTCTTTTGGCGGTGTTAAGGCGGACCCATGGGTTAGGTACTTAGAACTTACGTGGCACCTAAGTCTTTCGGCATGGTCAACCTCTATTTTATAGGCAAAGAGTAAGCCTGTTTTTTGGGAGTCGGCCCCAGTGGGAGCAGCGACCTGACAATTGACAATCCGTAGGTTGGGTGCCTAAGACTTACATGGCGCCTAGGTTTTTTTCGGCGTGGCCGACCTCTGTTTTATAGGCAAAGAGTAAGCCTGTTTTTTGGGAGTCGGCCCTAGTGGGAGCGGCACCCTGATAATTGACAACCCGTAGGTTGGGTGCCTAGGACTTCACGTGGGCCCTAGGTCTTTTCGCCATGGTCGACCTTTGTTTTATAGGCAAAGAGGAAGTTTGTTTAAGCGTGGGCGACGACTTCGGTACCAAAAGATGAGAGCGCCTTAATGTTGTTACGTTGTGGCGGCGGTCTGAGCGTCTCAACAACCGCGAGGTTGGACAATCGGTCGACTTAGCGTGGGGTGCATCTTCTTAATTGGCGAGTCCAGTTACTGTGGCGGTTGGGAGAAAGGATTCCTTGACTTCGTTTGGCGAGAAGGGTTCCTGACTTCGGCCTAGCGGAAGGGGATCCTAAGCTCAAGCTCAACCAAGAAATTTCAGCGCCTTGTTAAGTGAGATTGGGTTGTTACAACTCATTTTGAGCAAAGAAGGACATTTTCGACTGTCGTGGTGAGCAGCGTTGTCCAATAGCAACTAAGTCAATAAGGCGCTCCGCATAGTATAAGAGAGACAATCATAGTTAGGGAAAAGCCTATTTATATTGAAATATCTTGAGTAAGATTTACAATGCAAAAATCATTGAAAGAACTTTCTAAGGTGCTTTCGATGTTCCATGGATGTTGTAGTATCCTCCCATCGAGCTTTTAAGCGGTAAGTGCACAGTGCAATTCTTCAAGGGCGGTGTATGGTCCCTCCCAATTGGGTGCTAACACCCTTGCGCTTGGTGTCCTTGTCGAGCAGCGGCTTTTACGAGAACAAGATCGCCCGGTATAAAACCTTCTTGGTCGGACTTTGCCATTATTATCGGGCGACTTCGTTCTTTGGTTGACAATTTGGCGACTCAGCGCTATAGCACGGACTTCATCGGCGAGTCTAGTTCTACCCAAAGTCTGTGAATTTTCATCTTCATCGAAGTCTTTGTGGCGGATGGTAGGCATGCCGACTTCTCTGAGAGTCATTTGCTTCATCCATAGGCCAATTTAAAGGGGTTTCACTAGTAGAGCTTTTATGAGTCGTCCGGTATGACCATAAGATGCTTGGCAATTCTTCGATCCAATTTCTGACGGCATTGTCTACTTTCTTCTTCAAGGCTTGGAGAATACACTTATTAGCATTACCTTGAGTCCATTGCATTTGGGGTGAACCACTGAGGCGAACTTGAGTCGAATTCCCCATTCTTTACAAAAGTCTTGGAAACCCTTACTGCTGAATTGAGTGTGGGTTATGCGTGATGAGCAGTAGGAGCATGAGCAGGCACACAATAGATTTCCATGCAAAACTAGTGATGTTGCTTTCTCCTATCTTTGCCAAGGGTTCAGCTTCGATCCACTTGGTGAAGTAATCGATAGCGACTATTAGGAACTTGCGCTGGCCCGAAGCAAGGGAAAGAGCTCCTAATATATCTAGCCCCCACTGGGCAAAGGGAATGGGGCTGGAGATGGGAGTCAGTTCCGTAGCAGCGGCTCTTGGGATTTCTACAAAAATTTGGCATCTTTTGCATGTTGAGACAAGCTTCTTGGAGTCGGCTATTATTGTGGGCCAGTAATATCCTTGGCGAATGATCTTCTGAGCTAGTGTTCTAGCTCCTGGATGATTTCCACAGATGCCTTCATGAATCTCCCTCAAAACATAGGCGGTTTCAGTGGGTCGGAGGCACCGAAGATAAAGCCCTACACCACTATTATGATATGACAGCCGATAGAGTTGATTGTCGATCATGAGGTAGCGGCGGGCATATCTCTGCAAGATCCTCGCCTCAGCAGCGTCTGTAGGTAGGACTCCACTGGTCAAGAACTGGATAATGGGGTCCATCCAGCAAGGTTCTGGGGCTACATCGGTCTGCATGATGTCCAAAGAGGCTTCTGTAATGCTGGGGCATCTAAGTGTGTCGGTGTAAATTGGTCCTGGGCTACTCATTGAGCTGGTCGATGCGAGCTTCGACAAGGCGTCCGCTCTAGCGTTGTAGGCGTGAGGGACTTGAGCAATCTTGAAATCGGTGAATTGGGTCAACAAATCCTTGACTATCTTCAAATACTGAGCCATCCTCTTGTCACTGGCTATATATTTGCCGTTGACTTGGTGGACTACAAGTTGGGAGTCGGCTAATATATAGAGGCTTTCAGCTTTGACTGCCAGGGCGGCTCGAAGGTCGGCAATGAGGGCTTCGTATTCGGCCTCATTGTTTGAGGCAGGGAATTCAAAGGCAATGGATTGCTTTCGATAGCGTGCGTCACGGGTATGCGGGGATGGCGCTGCTCCACTACCAGCTTCACTTGATGATCCGTCCACCCTTAGCCGCCACCAAGAGGCGAATTCTGGTGAGTCGAATAGGGGAGGGGAGCATGCAAGGGGAGTTGGCGTCTGTGTTTCTTTGCTTTCCTTTTCTACTAGGGAGGACTGGTCTGTGGGGGGAAGTTCTGCCGGCTCACCATCTGGCGAGGTAGACTCAATGAGGAAGTCAGCTAAAGCTTGAGCTTTGATGGTGGTGTGAGGCTCAAACTGCACATCATATTCACTAAGCTCAATCGACCAAGCTACCATCCTTCCAGAAGTGGTCGGACTCCCCAAAGCTTTCTTCAAGGGTGGGCTTGTCCGCACCATGATGGAGTGTGCTTGAAAGTAAGGACGAAGCCTACGAGCAGTTGTAATGAGGGCAAAGGATGCCTTTTTCGATCGGAGGGTACTTTAACTCTCATCATTGAGGATCCGTGACATAATACAGCCGAATGTGATCCTCCTCTCGGACTAGTGGCTGGTTGCCCTCGGGGAGGCGGCTAGGTAGAGATCTGATGTCTCTCCTTCAAGCTGGTTGGCTTAATAAGCGGCCTAGTGCTCAAGTAGGCTTTGAGCTCTTTGAAGCGACCTGACATTCCTCGGTCCATTCAAACTTCTTTTGGGGTCTTTGGTTCCCACGAGTATCTTGAAGAAAGATGGACTTGGAGAGAAGCGTCCCAAAGCGACTATCTTGCGTTGAGCTTCTAGATATGCGTTCATGAGTGCATGGCTCGGTGGCCTTCGATAGCATCTATCTTCTCGAGTTGATTTCAACACCTCATTTGGGTGATCATGAACCACAGAAACCTTCATTTGCACTCCAAAAGTGCATTTTCGAGATTAAGTTTCATGCGGTAATGCGAAGGGTGGAAAAAGTTTCCTCAAGATCGGCTATGTGGGCGTGACTAACCGACTTCACTAGGATGTCATCTACATAAGCTTCCACATTGCGGCGATCGAGACACGAAAATCTTGTTCACAAGTCTACGATAAGTGGCCCGGCATTCTTGAGATCAAAGGACATGATATTGTAGCGGAATGTCACAGTGGGTGATAAAAGGCTGTCTTCTCTTGATTATGTACGCCGTGCGGGATCTGATTATAGTCGAAAAAGCGTCCAAGAAACTTAGAAGTTGATGTCACGCACTTTCATCCACCCGATCAATGCGTGGGAGGGGGTAGTTGTCTTTGGGGCAAGCTTTGTTAAGGTCCGTAAAGTCCACACACATTCTCCACTTGCCATTGGCTTTCTTCACTAGCACCACATTGGCTAACCATTCGGGATATTGGACCTCCCGAATGAAGCCGGCCTTCAAGAGCCACTCAACTTCTTTAGCTGCTGCCTTTTATCGTTCAGGGCCCAAGTGTCTTTTCTTCTGTCGAACCGGCTTGTTATGTCGGTCGACAGAGAGCTCATGACAAATAATATTAGAAGAGATGCCTGGCATGTCTTACGGCCCTCGAGCAAACCGCGTCAAGGTTTGCTAAGAGGAAAAATTAGTGCTCCCGGTGGCTCACGAAAGGTTTGAGCCGATCTTGAGTGTCTTCTTGCCTTCGTTGTCTACAGGGATTTCAAGTAAGTCTTCAACCGGGATCGTCCTCTCTCGCTCCATAGTCTTCTCGAACTGTTGGCTAGTCTTCTCAATAGGCATGGGCTACTCCTTTCCCTTTGGTGGAAGTATGTAGCGGGGCTCTAGCTTGGTTGCTCTGACGATCCGACCCGCTCGGTGTTGGGAACTTGATCATCACGGTGATAAGTGGATGGGATAGCCGTAAGAGATGAAGGGGCGTTGGCCTAGAATGGCGTTGTGTGCGACTTGATGTCCATCACCACAAATTGGGCGTTGGCGGTCGTGGCGGGGGCGTCAGACCATTCACGAGGGAGAGTGATCAATCCTGCATGGAGTTGAGAATACCACGTGAATTGATGAGGGACCCGAGAGGCGGTTGCATCTTTATCTTGTCAATACCCATGCGGTTGAATCGTCCAAAATAAGATATCGACAGAACTTCCCGTGTCTATCATGATTCTCTTCACTTCAAAGCCATCAATGTGGTAGAGATGACAATGGGGTCGTCATGAGGTGTTTCAACCCCTTCTAAGTCGGCATCGCTAAAGAGATGGGCATATCCATCCATGACTTCTTGTCACAACTATTCACTGCATAAAGGATGCTTAGCATATCTCTTGCGAGTATTATGACTCTCCTCCAGAGTAGGACCACCGATGGTGTTAATGACTCCCAGGCGCCTTGCCCTGCTACCGATGGTCGGCGTGGCCAGGAGTCGGCGACCTAGAACGAGACCTCCGGTCATCTCTCTTGGGAGGTGGGTCTCTCCTGATTAAGTTCTTCAAGAATCCCCTATTGATGAGGTCCTCAATGTCTCTCTGGAGGACACGGCAGTCGCTGGTGTTATGACCATGATCTCTATGGTATCGACAAAACTATCGTTCATCCCTCCTGCGAGGATCGGACCTCATCGGTGGCGGGGGAGTGGTAAGGAGCCCCTCCTTCTGGGCCCTATCAAGGGCCCCAGAGAGGGATGTGTTGAGGACCATGAAAATAGGGGGAGGGGCGTCGGTTCTTCTGTCGTCCCTCTTGTCGAACCGATCGCTCCGGTTGTTGTTCTTAGGGAAGGAGTTCCTTGGGAGATTATTGGGCTCATCTCTTCGAAGCAGATTTTGACTTGGCTTGGCTGGGAAGGCCGCCGGTGTCGTGGGGGCTCTGGTGGAGTTAATTTGAATAGGTTGAGGCCGGAGCGGGTTCTTGGTATTGTTGGTGAGACGGTTGTTGGCTGCTTCGCTACTTCTGCTGCTATCTTGTAAGCTTCGGCTTCTTCCATATTCATATAGGCATGTGCCTTGGCCATCAAGTTCTCATAGTTCTTGATCAGCTTCTTATTTAGGGCTTTGGACAGGTCGCCTGGTCGTAGTCCCACCACCAGAGCCGTCATAGCGACTTTGTTCCCTGGATCCTCAACTTCTAATCTCTTTGCTTGGAATCTCTTAATGTAAGCTAGGAGATCCTCATCTTGCTCTTGCCTAGTTTGAATGAGTACACTGGGTGGTAGCTTGGGTTTGGAGTTAGCTAGGAAATGATAAATGAATTTCCGACTTAGCTCCTCAAAGCCGATGGACTTCTTCTCCATGGCGTTCCACCAGCTTGGCTCTACGGTCAAGGTGGTAGGCGGTGTGAGATGGTCTCTTCTGGTGCTTGCATCATGATCATAGTGTCGTGATAGTTCTGCACATGCTCAGTTGGATCTCCTTCTCCTTTGTACTTGTCTGTCGGTGGCATCTTGAACTTCTCGGCTGGCGCCCTCATAATGGAGTCGGTGAAGGGAGTGCTTCCTACGATGGCATCAGCAACAGGTCGATACACTTGATCATAGCCGCTCGGTGGTTGAAATTTTGAAAAGTCGAAGCATGTGGTATGAAGCCCGGAGAGGTTTCAACATCTGGTTCCCCCTCGCGATGACTGGGTCCAGGGCTTTCATCAGTGACATCGAAGATTTGAGGACGCCTTGCGGTAGGGCGCGGGATTGGCTGCGTCTGCAGCGGTGGGGGAAGCGCCTTGGGTCTCTTCCGCGGCTTGATGATGGCGGGAGTCTCTAGCGGGAGGACTTGTTACTGGCCGCTGCTGGAGTGTAAGCGTTGAAAAATACTTACAAAGATTCGAAACCAACTTCGTGGCGGAAGTGGCGAATAACAACCATCGGATATCTGGGCGTCGAATCGTTGAACCACGAACCCGGCGGCAAACCCACAGCGTCACAAACGGTTTAAGCCGGACTTGAATAAACGTCGGATTGAAGCTGTTGAGCGGAACAAACCAAGAGTTAGTCCGGAACCATCTGAGATGGAATCTAAGTCAGGGGAAGACCAAGAGTCGAATAGGGACGGGACCCGGGAAGATCGAGAAAAAAATGGCTTGAACCAAGGCCCATAACCGAGCTACCTCGGTGAGGCTTTCGGCCATCATGGCGAACCGCCGACAGTGGCGAGGTGGCTCGGCAATGTACAAAGCCACTTGTGGTGACATATCCCCATCCTATAAATAGGGGGTCTTCCTCAGATTCTAAGGATTTTGGCGGGGAAGTGCAGGGGATTTTGGGTGGAGTTTTGAAGTTAGAAGATCAAGATTACGTACCCAGTTGGCGTTGATCAAGAAAAGAGGCGAGATCCAGATCTCGAAGAGTTAGTTGCTGACTCGGATCTACACGACAAGGTAGAAATCGGCTGGTATCGCCGGTCGAGTCAGTTGCGAGATCGCCCTCTAGGCTAAGCCGTCTTAGTCTCGGGGAGGCGTGTGATTTCTCTAGTAGATCTCACCGCTCCGTGATCACCTCCTTAGTTGATCCCGTCGGGCGTTCTATTTCCCGTGAAATAAATGCCTCGAGATCTGCAGATCTAGTATCACGGATCTCCACTAAGATCGGGATGAGCGGTGGTCCGCGGGCGATTCAAGTCCGACAGGGCAAAGAACCCACACTTGAGGATCGATAAGCGGATCCGCGTTTGTTCACCAAAGGGTTAACAAGTTGTAATTTTGATTTTTCATTGTAAGCCTTATAAAAGGCAATATTTTTCTTTGAATTTGTTTGGTGGTGAAGTTTGTAGCGGATTCAAATCAATGATAATCGAGACAACTTTCCCAACGAACAAGGCGACCACGGTGGGAGACAGGCCTCGGTCGGAGGTCGTCGTGCGCCGCAGGATCCTATCGGTGGAGGAAGAGGTCGAGTCGAGTTCGACGGAAGAAGTTCAGTATCTATCCTCGTCCTCGAGATCGATTCTCCCCGCCCGCTCCAAGAAGGTCTCGGCAGAGGAGCAGATGGGCCTCCGATGTAGAGCGGGGCGTGAGTCCAACCATTGCCGTAGGTAGCGAAATCCCTGGCCGAAGTCCGTTCTGACGGCGAGATGAACGCCCGATAGCCAGCCGCACTCTCCAAATGAGCCCGCCAAAGCGGCGACAAAGCATGGCAAATGCGTAACCCATACAATCCATGGATGGGATCCGCTATGGCGGATCTAAGATCGAACTTCTGCGAGAGGCTCGGCCTCAAGTGATCGACAGTCCATCAAGCCGTCAACCAGCGAGTGGGTCCGTGTCAGCGGAACGCTCCATGCCGAGGCGTATTGGCGTCGTGCACTTCTTGCACAAGCGCGGCGTTAGTACAACAAGCTTCGTGAGCTGAAGAAGTGGTAAAAAGCCCGACAAACCACGAGGTTTGGAGGCCCAAAGCTAAGCTCAATCGGTAGCGCGGCTTTAAAACCTAAGGCCAGATATTCCAATTCTGTCGGCACTTAAGCGAAGGCTCTGAGGCGTTTCAAATTCGGCGCCAAAGCCCAAAGCCAGTACCTCAAAGTCAAAGCGTCACGAACGGTGGTAAAGCCAACTCCGCCACCACCAAACCAACTATCAAGGATCGTTTGGGTCCTCTGAAAGAATCAGGGTCACTCCTCATGCGGAGGTGCACCCTCCCGAAGGATAGGAAAATTCCTATAATCCCATGCAGGGACTAAAGGTCGAAGTCAGAGTCCACAGAACTTCCGCTCACATAGCGAAAGTCAAAGGCGAGTCACTTTCGGTAGTTTGAACGAGGTCCATTCGGAAGGAGGCGGCTTCGTCACGATGGCGGCGATGTTATGCAGAGAATCGTCGTGGCGGCCCGGAGTTGCTCGGTACTCATCACAAACGAGCATACTACCGTCGCGAAGTGCGAGGAAATCTCGAAGGGCTCCCAAACTATCGGTTGTGCGTGCTCTAAGCTCATCAAGGCGGTGCTCTCAGTGCAATTGCCATCAAGAAACTCGAGAAAGAGTTTGGTCTTCGAGACTTAGCACCAACAGCGAGACCTAGGTCAAAGCGATTCATGAAGGGCGACATCGAGGATGAATTGCGGAGGTCACTAATAATGACCAGCAAAGGATCATCATCGAGCTATCCCGGCAAATCATAGCGGTTAACTTCGTTTGCGGTCGGGACTATCCGGCGGTCCAATTACGACAAACCGAGAGGGATACCCAGGAGGATGATCGTCGGATGTTGGCTCCTCAATGCCTCGATATCTTGTATCTAGCGAAGGTGCCCCAAAGCTTATGATGTCTGAGATCAAGTGGCTAAAATGCTAGACGAAGCATTGACTAAGCAGCGGGAAAACTTCAAGCTAGAGATGGATATGGCCATGCGGGCGATGAGAGAAATGCATGACCAACAGATCAAGCCTTGACAAAACATCGAGGTGAATCGGTCGGCGCATCGATGTCGACCAAGATGATGATTGGACCGAGGAGGAAGCACAAGAGGATGATAACCCTCTGAACCATGCGGCGGGCATAATGTAGATGTGGTTGCTCATGAGGCGAGAAGAAGATCAACCTCGAAAGCAAAATCAACTCATTGATTTCCGCTCAAAGGTGAAGAAGAGCGGGTATTCCTTGCCCATACCGAGGAGTGGGAATCAATCCGTATCCGTCCAAGTTTAACTTAATAAACTTCACACCGTTTGGCGGAAGGGTTCCCGTGCGACACGATTTACTTCAAGTCGCACCTCGAGTTATTCCGGCAATGAGCCACGATGGTTCGGTCATTCGTTGGCACCGCCGTGGAGCGCCCGATTGGTACGCCGTCTTAAGCGGGGAGCATCAACGGTGGGGCGATATGGAGTCCTGTTTCTCTCAATTTCTTCGATGGCGATGCGAAAATATCCATCGGGCGTTATTCGGAGCGAAGAAGGGCTGTGGATACCTTCGTCAAAGCGATTCGGAACAAGGCAATGAAGCTGGGATCCGATAAGCGAGGAGTTCATCCTCGGACCTGCCACAACAACTTGTCGATAGGCGTGCTCCGAGCAATGGGGCGGCACCGTCAACACACGGAAAGACTTGAAGGTCGCGGGGTGAACAAGCGAGCGCTTCCTCAAGAGGAAAAAAGCGAAAAAGAGGCCAGCGACGGAACAGCGTAACTTTGTCCCGTGGCAAAGGGAAAGAAGCGAGAGCGGGATGGCGTTGCGAACAAGCGTTCAACTCAACCCGGCGGCGGCGGCAGCAACAGGCGCCGCCGCGAGCACAATCAGATGGCACGGGGCCCGCGAAGAAGCGAAGGCCTCGAGGCGAGATTCAGATCCTATTCCTTTAGGGGCGGCGAGATTCCGGTCTCTTCAAATATCTTGTGGAAAATAACAAGATCAAGCTCCCTCCGATTCGGAATCAAGAGGAAGCGAGGGACGAGCGATCAAAATCTGCGCTTACAGGCGGTTCATCACCCTTCATCGTGTTTTGGCCTTAAGGATAAAATCGGGCCTTAATTGGCGTAAAGGGTCATCACTATGAAGCCGTCAAAGAAAAGGTCGAACAAATCACGGTGTCCATAAGCTTTGGGTCGATTGCCGTTAACATGGTTTGAACCTAAACCCGGTGGTCAAAGTCATAATGAAGGCGGTGAATGATGACCCACACAACAACGCCGAAAGGACTTGTATCGCATCGACCCCAAATGGCGAAGTCTGTGGGTCCATCGGACACAGCGAAGATGATCAATGGGTAGCTTCTTCTTCATCGAAGAAAAAAGTCGCGGAAGGCAAAGGTATGCCATACTACTTCGCGGTTACGGAAGAATAGCGAGCGGTGGCGACATTCCAGTGTCCGAGAAGGAACACGAAGCCAGGAAAGCGGACCACAGTACAGATACAAGTACCGGAAGTCCCGACCCAAATGCGGCAATAGCCAGGCGGGGGTACCAACAACTCCCCTCACTCGCGAGAAAGCGCAATGGTGGCGCCAAAAAGCTGATGCGAACAATCTCAGGAAGTTCGGCTCGAAGCGGTCTGGTTCAATCACCCGATTGAAGAGAGAGACAAACTCGAGAGCTCATCGCTGGCGTTATGGCACAATTGGCTAATATCCCGCAAGGATCACTTTCTGAGTTCTTTGCGGTTGTCAAAGACGAGAAGCTAAAGCCAGCGATTCGAGAGATCTTCCTCACCCAGTTAAGCAGAGCCGGAAGAATTATTTAACAATCAACCTTCGCCTTCCATCACTTTTACAAAGGAGGATATCACGGACAAAGGAATTCCAAGCACGATAGGCGCTATACTTCACGGGTATATTGGCTCTAGTGAAGTTAGCAGGATCCAAGTCGATCAGGGTTCATGCATGAGCATCATGCCCTGCCTCATGTATCACCTTGGAATCCCTGCCCGATGGCTGGCATCAGCGAACTGCGGTGATCTATGGATTTAACACCAGTGGGTCTCGGCCGCTTGGTAAAATCCGGATAAAGTGCCAAATGGGAGACTTAAAGTCCGAAGTCACCTGCTATGTGATTGACTCAGAGACTTCCTATAACTTATTGTTGGATGCGACCTTGGATCCTGATAGCGTTATAGTTCCATCTACTCTTCATCAGTGTCTCAAATATGTAGACACAAACAATGAAGTCAAGACGGTGGTCGCGGACAAACAGCCGTTTAAGGGGATGGAGAATTATTTCACTGATTCTCTCCTCTACGGTAATGAGTCCGAAACTGAATCATCGGCCCAAGGCGCAGACGGCGGTGAAGAAACGTCTGAAGCGGGCTTGGTTATAGTGGTGGTTTTGTTTTAAATGACATTGTACCTTGTAATCAATCTTGGCGATGAAGAATGCGTCGGATGAACATTATGTAATTGGCAAATTGCCGATGAATCAATAAATGGCGATTTAGAGTACCCTTTGTCTTTGAATGATGTGATGACGAGGTTTATATTACGATCGAGTTGCACTTACCGCTTCGGTCGTCTTGCATCACAAAAGCGGCTCAGAGACTCCTTTGGGACAACACTCGTCATCCCGAAGATCAAGTAGTGAAAAAGACTTGGTTTCACGGGAAAAATCACGGTTCAGCCGAATCATTTCTTAGAAGAAGAAGAAGATGACAATGGGCCTATCCTCAAACATTGGATATAGTGAAAACGGGATATCATGAAGAAGTGGGGTATGACTTGACACAAGGGGAAGGTCTATGTTTTGGGCGAGGTCCTCGAGTCCCTCCCAAAGCGGCATATGTCCCAGAGAGAAGGATAACTACTATGCATTTAGAAGGGTTGGGATCGAATCCTCCTCGGAAGATGAATGCTCATGGCGATTGATAATAATCCACCCAATGAGAGGCGGACATTCGTCCGATTCTTGGCTTGGGATTCGACACCGACCGGAGAAGCTTTCAAGGCTTTGATGTCAAATATGGCTGGTCGATCCTGCTACTATTGAGGGTGATGAAGATATGCCAACATGGGAAGACCCATGGATCCATCAACTCAAAGCGGTTTGGGGATAGGTCGAACAAAGAACCCCCACTAAGGATGAGGTAGTCGGGTTAATATGGGTGACGAAGAGCATCCTAAGCTCATAAACATCAGCAATACTCTTCCCTCGGAAGAAAGGAAAGTTGATCGCCCTAATAGGGTATATCGATGTATGCACGGAGCTACGAGGACATGCGGGGACTTCGACCCTAATGTGGCGACACATCGCCTCAACATCGGCGGATGTCAAACACAATCAAGCAAGCAGACGGTTTAGATCCACAGATCTTGCGAGCAATCGTTGGCGAAGTGAAGAAACTCATAGAATCGGGATTCATCAAGGAAGTTCAACATCCGGTTGGGTGGCGAATATAGTCGGTCATGAAGAATGGTTCGATTAGGATGCATTATTAGATTCTGAGACCTGAATCTTTGCCGAAGATGACTTTCCTCTTCCAATCGATGTCATAGTCGACAATACGTGTGGATTTGAAAGAATGTCATTCATGGATGGTTTCTCGGGATACAATCATCAAGATGCACCCGATGATGCCAACACCGCAGCGTTGAGCAGCCCATCGGTATATATTGCTACGGTCATGCCGTTCGGCTGAAAAATCTTTGGCGCCACGTACAGCGAGCAATACTAATTTTCGGGACCATCTCCGAAAAGCGGTCGAATGCTATGTCGGCGATTTGGTGATGAAAGCGTGATAAAGGAGATCACATCAAAGATCTTAGAGCGGTATTGAGCTCATGCGAACTCATCAACTAAAGATGAACCACCAAATCCTTCCTTGGGATGTCGGTGGCAAGTTCCTCGGCCGTCGTCACCAACAAAGGAATCCATGTCGATCGATAAAGTGAAAGCGATTCAAGATTTGCAACCTCAGAAATCGAGAAACTCGAGGGGTTACAAGAGGCGATTGGCGTACATCCGGCGGTTCATATCGAACCTATCAGGAAGTGCCAACCATTCTCAAAGTTGAATAAGAAGGTGTCATTTATTTGGGGCGGCGCTGCCGAAACATTGAAGAGATCAAATCGTATCTCGCTAAACCTCTCATTCTTGTTGCACGCGATGGAAAACCGTTTGATTTACATCAAGGCAGCGGATCACTCGTTCGCTTTACTGCCTTGGGGCGGCGGCGATCCGCGAGCGGCGATGTATTACTGAGCGAACATTAGTGGTCTTTGAGTCTCGATACCCAATGGTGGCGATGCCTTGCATTAGTGTTAGCGATTCAAAAATCGGCACTATTTAGTCGGACGGGCGATTTATGTTATCTCGTAAATCCGGTCGAATATTTATATTGACCGGCCTCAATGAGTTGGCGTTTGGCGAAATGGGCTTTGCTCTTGTCGAAGACTTGCACTTCAAACAACAAAAGTCGGTTAAAGGACAAGCGATTTGCGATCTCTTGGTACTTGACCCGACAGCGGGCTGATTGAGCTATATGATGATCTTCGGGATGAAGTCCACGAAGTCAACACTACATCGCACCAACAAATATGGCGGTGTACTTTGTGAACTTCTCGAGCTACTAGCGTGGCGAGTGCCCGGATGTTCTAAGATCTCGCGGGTTGGGGTTGTCTTAGTTTCCCGAGGAAATGTCATGCCCGTGCTTATTCACTTGAACCTTGCTCTAATAGCGTGGCGAATACAATGCACTTATTGGACTTAGTTTAAGCCAAAGTGGGGTCAAGTATCTCGGCGTCGGCGATTAGCAATTGATAGTTAAGCGGATCCGTGGTGACTCTGAGGGAACCTGATCGGTCCCCTATCACTAGGTAGCTCGAAATGGCGTTCGTTGAAGAGTTCTTCATTGAATATATCCAGCCTTGAGCGGCTTATGCGGATGCATTGGCGCGTTAGCGTATCGGTGGCACAACCTTACGACACGAACAACTAGTTACGGTCGGGACTCACCAACTCTTCGTACAATATATGATGAGGTACAAGAAGATGAGGTAGTTACCAAAGGAGTGTATCACCCAAACCAAATTGGAGCCCGAGATTGGCTTTCCTATCATCGACTTCGTCTTGCATGGTATTACGCGAGAAGGCGTAAGGAGAAGTCAATCGGCGAAGAGCTCCAAGATTCTTTTACGACACGGAGACGGGATGTTATATGGCGAAGTGCGATGGTCTTTACTCGATGCCTCTCAAACAAAGAAGGTCCTTGGGAAGCACATGAAGGTGAATGTAGTGCGCACCGGCTGGTCCCAAGCTCTGATCGAATCGAGAATGGGCTACTTTTGGTCAACAATGATTAATGGCCAGCGATGTCGCTTCGGAAATGCCGCAGCGTGTCAAATTCCGCGCGAATTATATGCATCGGCCTCAGGCGGTTGCATCGCCGGCCACATCTGGCCATTGAGACATGGGGAATGGGCGTTGTAGGTCCCATTTTCCTCCGTCGATCAAAGCGTCGGTTTATTCTAGCGATCACCGACTACTTCTCCAAGTGGTCGAAGCAATCCGCTAAAAGAAGTAAAGCGTTAGTCATCAAATTTATCAAACACCATGTCATCTGAGCCGGTGTTCCAAGGCGGATCGTGCATGACAGCGGTCCCCAATTCATCGGCAATTCCTTCATCGGGTTTTGCGAGAAATTCAAGATACAAGGCGTCTCATCGGCGACCTATAATCGGTACAAATGGATTAGGCGAGGTGTTCAACAAGACAATCATCAAAATTTTGTCGAAACTTGTGAAGAATAACGCGGGATGGGATGATAAACTTCGGAGAAGCACTCACGGGCATATCGCTCAACCGTCGCCGCATAGCTGGAGAACCGGTATTCTACGGTCTGGGTGTGAAGCGATTCTCCCATTGAAATCGGTTCCGTCCTCCATCGCCCTTACGCGGAGATGGCGATCGAAAAACGACATCGAAGCGTCTCGAAGAGCTTCGAGATGTTGGATGAAGCGCTGGAAGCTCAACAATGCATTGAGTTCTACCAAGCTAGGATGTAGAGCTTTCAACAAGAAATGCGAGCGGAGTTTCAAAGAAGGAGATTTGGTCCTTTCGATGACCGATAATCCTCACTTCCAAAAGAAAGGTAAATTGAACCTAAATGGGAGGGTCGTTTGTAATAGAAGCGGTTTACTCCAATGGTGCATATCGCCTAATAACACAAAATGGCGGCCGGCAATTAATCTTAGATAAATGGGAAGTTCACGAAGAAATACTACCCTTAGTATCTTCGGGATAACCCGTTCGTGGGAAGTTCCTCGTGGGATGTTTCACCCACTTTCCTTGAGGATAACCCTAGATTTATCCTCCATCATAATTTCCCCCACCGATCAAATTCCTTGGCGGTAGGTCTACAAATTTTACGGTACATTACCAAAATCCCCTCTTGATTCCTTCTATGAACAAGAGGCCCTCAAAATTTCTTTCCTTGGGAGATAGAATATAAAATTCTTCCTCTCCGCGTAAGATCCCTTTAATGATAAGCGGAAGGGTTCTATCCATCCTATTCTAGGTAGCGTATTTGAAGGTATCTTGTAGAGGGTTTTCAGACAGTTTGTCGCTTGAAGGCAGCACAGTCTCTTGGTTCTCGAGTGGAGATCCCACTCTTAGTTCCATCCCTCTCTAGGTGGCCATTGAAGGTATCTTGTAGGGTTTTCAGACTAGGTTGTCCTTTGAAGGTCACTTGAGTCTCTTCGGTTCGGTGGAGATCCCACTCTTAGTCCATCTTTCATTCTAGGTAGCCGTGAAGGTATCTTGAGGTTTCGAACCGAGTTGTCCGCTTTGAAGGTCACGAGTCTCTTTGGTTCGGTGGAATCCCACTCTTAGTTCATCTCATTAGGGCCGAAGGTATCTTGTAGAGATTTTCGAGACAGGTTGTCCTTTGAAGGTCACTTGAGTCTCGGTTCTCGAGTGGAGATCCCACTCTTAGTCCCATCTTCATTCTAGGTAGCGCCCATTGAAGGTAAGCAGCGGAACTTGCATCTTAGGTGGCCGGTGAAGGTGTGTGCGAGATCAAGTCGTCCGTGAAGGACGTCTGAACCCTCTTGATTCCTATAGCGAATCACGCTATTGGTTTCATTCGAGAAATAGAACATAAAGTTCCTCCTCTCTCAATTTAATCCTATCAACCAAAACTCCTTAATCCAAGATTCTTCTTGGGGAATTTGATCGAATCCTAAGCGGGGATAGGTCGGCCCTAACACCGTGTGGGTTAGTCTTTGTGAAAAAGATGAAGCCTCATTATTCAACATCGTAGAATTAAGTCTAAGAGAGTTTTATTCTTTGCACAGCGTTGTGTGTAGAGCGGTTTAGATAATCTACATGCTAGCCACTCAAGCGGTAGTTGGTAAAGGCTCATCAAACCGTTGAGAGTGGGGGTTGGCCAACCTAAAGCGGCGCCTAACTTTCGCGTTCTTAGGTTTAGTCTTTTCGATTGAAGAAGAAGATACGAGTTTGATTACGGGGTATTTTATCGAGAAACTAAGAAGGGATGAGTCTGGCGTAACCGCAGCGTTGCCGATGAGTCTCTTGCGGTAAAAGTACCGAACCTATGTATTCAATATCATAGCATTAAGTCTAAGAGTTTCATTCTTTTAGCACAGCGTCCGCGTCTTGAGCGGATCCGATAATCCGCCGCTAGCCTCAAGCGGTAGTTGGTAAAGGCTAATCAAACCCGTTGATGGTGAGGGTTTGCCAAAATCCTATAAGTATTATGGTTAATTATTTGTGAAGTAAAGAATCATAATAAACAATGAAAGGAATTAATCTTATTCATTTGAAGTAAATATAGAAGGAGCTACAACTATTTAAACATCAAGTCTATGACAAAGGATTTGTTGTTGGTGGAACACTTCATCACTATAAGCACGGTGGAGTTCTCCGCAACCGCGACTCGAAAGACTCCTCATCGGTGTTGACACCCCGTGGTTGCCCCTCGAGCTCAACGGTTTAAGCCCGACGATTCGAGTTCCCTAGGCAGCGGCGGGCTTCTTCCTTGTTGGCCTTGGCGGCTCAAAATACTCATCTTATCTTCCTCTGCATGGAGCTCTCCCCGGCGATATTATCCTCTCCTTTTCGCCCCAATACCGTCGGATATGGCTTAGGGAAGAATATGTCTCGGCAACAACTCCGAGTGATGGTAGTCTCTCGATCGAACCTCGAGTCGGTAAAATCACGAGCATCGGCGCCATGCCTCTAAGCAGCGTCGGTATGGCGGCTACATATGAGCTCGGTACGCCCGGTTCTTGAAGTCTCTGAAGCTTTCTCTCGGTTGAGCAGATCGTCGGCAATGGCTTGAGCTAACTTCGGGGTAACCCATATCGATATCAAGGCGTCCACGGATCAAGCGGTGGCTGAAGCGATGAAGAAAGCCCGCCATGAAGAACCTTTTCGATCACCGTGTTCACCAAAGAAACGGCGTACTTCAGCGAGATAAAGCGGGACGGATCTTCATCGGCATCGAGCCCTCGCCAAATCATGGAGTCGAGATGTAGGCTCTACGAAAAAGAAAAGAGACTTAAAATCTTGATCAAAAATTGGAAGACATATTGATTAAAGGACTCTTACGTCTCCTTGGCATAGTTTGAGGGGCTGAGTCTATGAGGAGAGTACCTATCGGAGTACTATCTCGTGACTGACCCCTCACTATGCTCATCTATCTCAACGATGGAGGTAGGATTTCGAGAAAAAGCGGCGGGAAGAGGAGTGCGACACTACACAAAGGAATTTCGGACTCCTTTAATTATAGTAGTATTGGCCAAATGGTGGTCCTATAATTAATCAAAAGAATTCATACCTTCCTCGAGGGATTGTGGCCGGGTAAATCTTCACCAAACATCATAATCCTGTGACAAAGTCGTAGCGAGTCATCCATGGAAGTGTTATCGTATAAACCCGCCTCCATGAAGTCTTCCATTGAGAAGTGAAAAATAAAGCATTAGGAAAGCGAATCGGCTAGGAATGGGCGAACAATAGGTAAAGCTACTTACTTCCCTCACAGGTGGAGTTAACCCTCTTAGTCTCGGTTAGGTATTGTCTCTGCAATTTCTCTAAAAGAGCAAAAGCGAAGAGGCAATTAGTGGGAGTGCAATTCGAGTCATTAAGATCGAGGAAGAGGAGTTATCGATGTTAGATATACACGGATTCTTGAATCGGGTCCTACATTGGTATTCTCGAGGCTTCTCGCCATAGCCCCATGCATTTGTTGAGTGAAGCTAGGCTCGGCATAAGTGGAACTAGGCCCAGTGAGAATCATGATAGAAAAATCAAAGTCGAGTCATGAGCTTTGAAACCCCCACATAGAAGATGTCAATCTCCTAAAAGTGAAAAGCTTAAAAGGTCAGATGCAGCTATGGCAAAGTGTTACCTCCGTCCTTGTTGGATCATCAGCTGGTCAAGTCTATATCAAAGGACCGAGGATTCACGGAGTCTTATGGGCTAACTTCTTTCGTTAACCCCTCGAGAAGGTCGAAATTCTTCTTCTTCATGATTTTCACGAAAATTCAGTTGAATGAATCCAATAGAGGATGAGGCGAAGGGGAAAAGGAGAAGTACGAGGTTCTTCTCATAAGCTGCGACCTCCGCTGTCCTCTCCTAAAGCCCAGCGAGTTGTGGAACTCCTCCTCGATCTCAATGGCGGATGAGATTGGCGGCGTTTCCTCTAAGCGAGCGGCATCTTAGGGTGTCACAGTGTCGGCTCGCCTTGATGCTTACCGCAAATCTGAGATAGCCCTCGGGGACCGACTCATTAGCTACTAATAGCCAAGCGCAATGAAGGAATGGAGCTCTAAGCGGCCGATCGAGCTGGGAGACTGAATCTAGCACCGGTACATCCTCCACAACCATGCTCGAAGGCCATCCACAAGTCCACCACAGTGCAGGCCATCGGTTCGGGTTCCCAATAAAGTTGGTGCGTAACCGTGGCGACAACGGCAGAGGAAAATAAGGCTCAATGAAGCATTCCTCTTTACTGGGAAAGTGAGATACGGCGATGTTCACTAGCCGGTTAAACGGTAATGTCAAGTGAAGTTGCCATTGTCTTGGCACCTCCTCGTCGACCAGGACTCGCCATATTGACGGAGAATCGAGGAAAACATCACGAAAAGATTCACCTCTATGAATGCGCATACGTTTCTTGATCTCTGTAAGCGCGCCCTTCCATCTGCAATCCTCTATCAACCGCAAGAAAGGAGTAGACGAATCAGTGGAACGGTGCCGACATCATGTCGGAGACGATGAAAAACCGACCAAGCCATCAAATAGGTATATGGAAGCTCTATCGGCGGAAGGAATACGAGATGATGGCTCATCCTTCCACTGATGCCCTTGAGACTATATGCGCAATTCACGGTGAATATTGGCCACCATTACGGAAGGAGAGTTTCTTCTTGTGGGCAAAATGAGCTGCGAGGATAAAGGACCTCCAAAGGAAAGCATCACTAGATTGATATGGAACCACATTTCTTGACAGTTACAAGATAGCGGCTAGAAGAGTTGTCGGTGGATAGGTTTCACCGCATGCCACGAAGAGTTGCAAACTTGGTCACGGGGAAAACCATCTTTGGGCGTGGTAGTGCGGAGTTAGCCTGGGACCTCTCTGTTGATTTTCTTATTCTCAAGTTAGTATTTTGATGATAACAATATGTGTTCTATATATGTGTTTTGTGTGTATTATAACTTGTTGATCTGAGATATCATTATTATCAAATTTGGACAAGTGCAAGCTAAGCTCAAGGCATTATGAAGTATCGAAGATGATGAGAAAAGTTAAATGTAAATTTTTCTCTTCTTTACTTAGAATTATTGTACAAGCCTTGATCACACACACACTTAGAACACACTAACACATGCTTAGTGTGTTGGTTAATTATAGAAATCCCTATATTAACCATTAGAGTTATTAGTTATTTTACAAGTTTTAAAATATTACATTAACATCATTTTAATCTTTAATAGTCGACTAATTGTATAGTAGTCGACTAGTCATGTGTTAATGTCAAATTAAAGTTTCGTCATTTTACAGTAATTAGAGCTAATGAGCGATATAGTTAGACTAATTGAGACTTAGACACTTTTCATAATTACGTAAAATTACGAGTAGTTAGACTACTAGTATAGTATAGTGGAGCTACTAAATTATAAAACTGATTTTCAACATTACGTCAATTGGGTAGTCGAATAATGACTACACGGTATAGTCGACTACTAAGCTACAAAACTATTTTTATAAAGTCCGTTTCTTACAGTAGTTGACTAATGATTTGTTTGTAATGGACTACAAATACGTTCGACTTTTGAATTTAAATTTATGAACGTTTTGTTCAGGTTAATATCCGTTTCTTGGCTTTAAAAAGTGTCTTTTCAAGGGACATATATATACAAAAACTTGGAAAAATAAAAAATAAAACCAATTTTTTATGCATTTTTTGAGTTTTGAAAGTCCAAGAGAGAAAAAGAATTCTAAAAAAAGTTGAATATGATATGCTATTGATTTCACTACATTCAAAATAAGATTTAGGCAATATCAAAGATTAAAGTTTCTAAGCCAACTAGCACATCACCAACACTTCAAGGCTTATAGGAATTGTATTTCTTCTTCAAAAGGAACTCTGGTGTGAGAGTTGGTGATCTCAGGTTTGAGATTGTTGCAATTTGCATGGGCTTGCAAATTGGTCAGGTTTGTGTTTGATTTTGTAATTTGTTTTCAAAATCATAGTGGAAACTCTCAAGCGGGATTTGCTTGGGGACTGGATGTATACCGGGAAGGTGGAACTAGTATAAAATCCCTGTGTTTGTAATTATTCAATTTCTGTGATTGTTGCTATCTTATTGCAATTTATTATCTATTTTGCATAAAATTTTATAAAACACTATTCACCCCCCTCTAGTGTTTAAGTGTGTTAGATCAACGATCCTACATTTGGTATCAGAGAAAGGTCAAAGATGGCATCAATTTCAGATCAATCTTCACAATTCAAAGAAGGTCACTCAACAAATGCGTCCACCAGATGTTTGATGGACTTAACTACAACTATTGGAAGTCGAGAATGAAGATTTATCTTCAATCAATTGGATATGAACTATGGAATGTGGTTGAGGCGAGATATGAAAAGCCAACTACTCCTTTTGCGAGAATGGACTACAACACAAAGGAATAATGCAAATTTGGACTCTAAAGCAATGAATGCTCTATTACATTGCACTTGATAGGAATGAGTTCAGCAGTGTCAGCGGCTACATCGCATACGATATTTGGCACACACTCGAGGTAACATGAAGGTACAAATAAAGTTAAGGAATCTAAAATTGTTCTTGTACCGCGAGGTTTGAACATTGAATGAAAAAAGAGACTATTGGAAAAATATTTACTAGATTCACGATATCACAAATTCTCTTATTGGACTTGGTAAAACATACACACAAGTGGAAATGGTCTGAAAATACCGTTCACTAACTCCTAAATGGGAAAAGAAAATCAACGCAATAGAGGAAGCAAATGATCTTTCAACCCTCACGGTGGAGAACCTTATTGGTAATCTCATGGCATATGAAGTTCAAATTGAAGATAGAAAGAATGAAGATGAAACAAAGAACAAGAAAGTGCTTGCATTCAACATAACATCGATAAAGAAGATTGGATAATGATGATGAAGAGATGAGCATGTTTGCACGTAAATTTAAAGTAAATTCATAAAAGCGAGGTAAGTTTAAATCCAAATTTTCAAATTCAAATAACTCACTCGTTTGCTTTAAGTGTAATAAAGAGACATATAAAGAAAAGGCATCCATTATTGAAGAATAAGCAAAAATCAAACTTCTTCAACAATACACAAAACAATAAGAAAAGGGCGATGCGTGACAACTTGGGATGCGGTGATGATTCTTCATCAATAATGAAGAAAGCGAAAGAAATGAAGTTGCACATATGTGTTTCATGGCACAAGATGAGGTAAATGATAATGAAGAACTTTTAGATGCATTTAATGAATTATATGAAACTTTTGTAAGATTGAAAGTTTCACATAATTTTCTTAAAAGTAAAAATAAAAGATTATTAGATGAAATTTTGATTTAAATTCTTCTAAATTTAATTCACAAGAAATTAAATTAAAAGAAGAAAATGAATTTACTTAAAGAAAATTATTTTTAACCAATGAAAATTTATATCTAAAATCGAATGTAATGATTTAAAGATTAATTAGTATTTTAGATAAAGATATTTCTTTAATTAAATCAAAATATGATGATATATACTTAAATGTTAGTAAATTTAATAAAGGTAAAGAGAATTTAAAACTTTACTTTCTTATCAAAAACTCAAAAGAAAAAGGTTTGGGTTTTCAAGTTGAAAAAAGGCATTTGTAAAACTACTTTTGTAAAATCATCTTCAATAATTTATAAACAAAATGTTAAGGATAATGTTTCAAATAAAACAAAACCAAAATACTTATCTATTTGGGTTCCTAAAGTTTTAAGTTATAATAAGAAAAAGTCTTATATTTCTAATTTTATTAAAGATGTTTGTTTATCATCTAATTATATAAGTAAATCAAACTTTTCATGGGTTTGGTTTCCAAAGACTAATTATTATGGACCCACATAAAATGGGTACCAAAATTGTAAATATTTATTTTTGGTACCAAGAAAGATAGATGGATTCTAGATAGTGGTTGTTCAAAACATATGGTGGAAACATTCATTTATTATCCTCAGTTCAAAACAAGGATGGTGAGTGCAGTTACATTTGGAGATAACAATAAAGGAAAGGTGATAGGTATTGGAGCAGGTTGGTAATATTACTAAACCTATTATTAATAATGTTTTATTAGTTGATGGTCTTAAGCATAATTTACTTAGTATAAGTCAACTTTGTGATAAAGGTTTTAAAATAGTGTTTGAAAAAGAATATTGCTTAATTTATGATGTTGATTTGATAACTATATTATACAAAGGTCATAGAAAAATAATATATATGTTTTATCCTTAGAAAATGTTTCAAATGAACATTGTCTTATGCATCATCTAATGATTCTATATTATGGCATAGGCGTTTTGGTCATGAAATTTTAAACATATTTCTAAAATTTCTAAAAATAATTACGTAAATGGTCTACCTAAGATTTCATATAAAGATAATTTTTGTGATGCATGTCAAAAGGAAAAATGCATAAATCTTCTTTTAAATCTAAAAATATTATTTCTACAAGTAGACCACTAGAATTAATTCATATTGATCTTTTGGTCCTTCAAGTAGCTTCAATAAATGGAAGTAAATATGTATTAGTAATTGTTGATGATTTTTCAAGATTTACATGGGTAATGTTTCTTAAACACAAAATGATGCTTTTAATGAATTTTCTATTTTTGTAAGAAAATACAAAATCAAAAATCTCTTTCTATAATTACTATCATGAGTGATCATGGAGGAGAGTTTGAAAATGAACTTTTGTAAATTTTTGTGACAAAATGGTATTTCTCATACATTTTCTTTTTAGAAGCGACTCCACAAAATGGAGTTGTAGAAAGAAAGAATAGAACTTCAAGAATGTGCTAGAACCATGTTATGTGATAGTAATTTACCTAAATATTTTTGAAGTGAAAATTTTGTATCTGACATGCTATGTTCTAAATAGAGTTTTATTAAGACCTATTTTAAAAAAACTCCTTATGAATTATTTTATAATAAAATTCCTAAAGTTTCTTATTTTAAAGCTTTGGTTGTAAATGTTTTATATTAACCAGCGTAATCCGTGGACCCGCGGCGGCGATCGTCGTCGGCGGGGTTTAGTTAGTGCCATAAAGAAACAAGAACCCGACAAATATCTTAGCAAGGTAAGATATCTACTCTTCTCAAGAATAAGGCAAGGCTTAAGCTTCGAGGAATCTCGCGTGGATCGTGTTCTTGAACTTTGGATGGTTGGATTCGACTTTTCCCTTCGATGGCCGACCCCACGCCCATGGGC
>WHSE01000329.1:0-26081 GCA_012295165.1 Asparagus setaceus
CAAGGAAAGCCTCGAATCTTGAAGCTCTTTGTGGTTGGCGTTTGACTTCGAGCGGGCACATCGATAACAGCGTCTTGATTAGTTGTGCACGAGCAAGAACAATTTATTTCATCAATGCGTTCTCTTTGGTGTTGTTACTACTGACTGATGACACGGTTGATGTGGCTTATCGCGGTTGTACTTTCACCCCAAAGTAGCGTTGTCCTTAGCGGAGGACCGTCTTCTTTTGTGGCGTCGATCATTCGACAGGAAGCACTTTTGGCGTTTTAACTTCATCCGTTGAAGTTGTCTTGGCACAAATCACAAGTGTTTTATCATCTCTTGTGACTTCACGAATCCTGCGCCTCAAGTTCTTCCTTTAATAGACTTCGCGGACCCTTGCGGGATGCTCAAGCGAGATCAATTGGAATTACGGAACACGAGATATATCGGCTTGCTTTCGGGACTCTTACGAATTGGGTAACTCAACCGTTTCTTCATTTGCCTTGCCTTTATTTCGATTTGTGGACCAAGGCGATTAAACGGAAGTTGGCAGTTTCGGACAAGGTTGATACCTCGGTGGGAGAAGCGAGAAAGGCGGAAAAGTCAAATTTTCGCCAAGGCATGGAAAGGCTGCCCGCTTTTGGCGGCGGTTGACTTAATCTGGCCGAGGCGATTTACTTACCTCGCTGTTGGCGGCGGCTTAAACTGTCTCGCTAAGCGGCTCAGTATCTCGGTGAAGGCTGTTGGCGAAGCGGACTCTTGGTGATTTTGATGTCGACCGGGACCCAAACTTTGTGATTTTAGGTCGATTCCTTTGTTGATTTGACTCCTGCGCTTGCGAACAATGAAATGCCACGAGCAGCGTGCCACGGCGCTTTAGCTCGCTTGTAAATTCGAAAAATGTTTATTTGATTGAATGAATGTTTTACAATCAAATTCTCGATTCTGAGAGGAAGAGGAGATTGATTTGACTCCTCTTTTGTATGGGTTCTTGGTGGCGATAGGATGCTTCCCTCGATGCTCGCGTCGAGATTGCTTCGTTGTGATCGGACCAAAGCTGCGAGATGATCTAGAGGTTCTTTGAGGAGCTTGATCTCTCTTGGGCCTTAAATGCTTGATTTTCCAAGGGTTCTCTCTAAAAGCCGGCTGACCCCGGCCCCTTTTAATGGTTGCTCACAGCCATTTATAGGGTTTTCTAGCACATAGCGGGTGTGCCCTCATTGTGGAAGCGTGGGTGAGCGTGGGCATAGCGATGCCCGCGACCCGGTTCACACAGGTGTCGTGCCCCCTCCCTCATGTGGAGATGATGGCTTATAAATAGGCAGGAGAGGCATGGCCACTTCCTTGATTTGTGGGATATGGCCATGCTTTCGGTTGAGGAGAGCCATACCCACAGTGGGATGTGACCCTTGTGAGGGGAACCATGCTCTGTGGGATGTGACCACTATGTGACATTTCCCATGCTTCAAGTGGGCGGTCTTGGTTGGATGGTGAGCTTAGTTGTGGCGAACCTCTTATGAGTCGAGGTTCGCTGTGAACCTCGGTTGTATGTCGAGGTTCCGCTGCGTAGGCGAGCCTCGGTGGAATGTCGAGGTTCCCTGTGTGGCGAACCTCGGTCGAATGTCGAGGTTCAACTGGCGTGGCGAACCTCGGTTGAATGTCGAGGTTCGCTGGCGTAGGCGAGCCTCGGTTGAATGTCGAGGTTCACTCGTGGCGAGCCTCGGTTGAATGTCGAGGTTCGCTGCGTAGGCGAGCCTCGGTTGAATGTCGAGGTTCCGCTGGCGTAGGCGAGCCTCGGTTGAATGTCGAGGTTCAGCTGGCGTGGCGAACCTCGGTCGAATGTCGAGGTTCAGCTGGCGTAGGCGAACCTCGGTTGAATGTCGAGGTTCGCTGGCGTGGCGAGCCTCGGTTGAATGTCGAGGTTCGCTGCGTAGGCGAGCCTCGGTTGAATGTCGAGGTTCCCGCTGGCGTAGGCGAGCCTCGGTTGAATGTCGAGTTCGCTGGCGTGGCGAACCTCGGTTGAATGTCGAGGTTCAGCTGGCGTGGCGAACCTCGGTTGAATGTCGAGGTTCGCTGCTGTGGCGAACCTCGGTCGAATGTCGAGGTTCCCGCTGGCGTAGGCGAACCTGGTCGAATGTCGAGGTTCGCTGCTGTGGCGAACCTCGGTTGAATGTCGAGGTTCCTTTGCTTGGCGAGCCTCGGTTGAATGTAGAGCTTATTTGCTTGGCGAACCTCGTGCGAATGGAGAGCTTATTTGCTTGGCGATCCTCGGTTGAATGTCGAGCCTGTTGCCGAGGCGAACCTCGTCGAATGTCGAGCCTCGGCTGCAATGGCGAACCTCGTCGACTTTGATCTTTGCGGGCGAGCCTCGTCAAAGCTGCTTTGTTGTAAGCGAGCCTCGTCAAACTTTGAGGTTGTGGGCGATTTTGGCCTATCGCGAGGCGAGCTTCAAGCACCGAGGCTGAGCTCAAGTCTTCCGCAGCGAGCTTGTGCTTGAGGCGAGCTAAGCTCCTTTAGCGGCGAGCTTGCTGGAAGCGGCAGGCATGCACGAAGAGCGGGTGTAACTTTCAAACCGTATGTCGAATTGGGCCGAATTATATATGAAAATTGACTATCTCGGCGAGGCGGAGCCAACCAAACCCACCGAAGGGTTCGGTTTGCTCGGTCATTTGCCAAATTCCTTCGGTTTGGGAGATATCGACACTTTTGTCTATTTTGTAAAGTCAAGCCTTTGGGGGCGACTTCACTTTCGGATGGACCCTTAAGCTCTTTTGCTCATTCAGGAGTTCTTTGTCTTGGGGATTAAGGCAATTTTATTGTCTACAAAACCCCCTCAAAGTTTTGGACTTGAATGTGATTGAATGGAGTGCGGAACACTTTGAATCTGAAAAGAACAAGATGGTGCGCGTGCGAGATGGGCGAGGAACCTTCTACGAACATGGTAAATTCGAATTCTTCACTGCGACTAATGATTAAGCCCTCTAGGATTTTAGCAAACCCTCGGCTATCAGCAGTTGGTGAGCCTTTACGACTACCGTTTGAGTCGGGCTAGCATGTAGATTATCTAAGTCCGTTCTACATGTAGCGTTATGCTAAAGAGTTAACTCTCTTAGCGCTCGATATTGAATCGTAGACTTTGTCCTTCTTACGGGAATAGACTACGATTACGTGTGTTAGGCGTAGACTTATCTCTAATAAGGGATCGAGATAAAGTCCCTATGCGGAGAGGCATAGATTAGTTGTTGTTTAACAACAGCTTACGATGGAATGGCAGGCGTATAGACTTTGTCTTCTCTTGGGGCAAAACGAACCACCTTTGTCTTCTCTTGGGGAGCGAACCCGTTGTGTCTTCTCTTGGAAGCGAAAGCGAACGTTGTGTCTTCTCTTGAAGTAGCGAACCGTTGTGTCTTCTCTTGGGGCAAAGACAAACCGAAATAGTGGCAGCTCGCATGGTAGGCCATTATTGAATGATCGAATCGTTCGGTGACATAAAAGTATAGCGATGCGTGATCAAAAAGCAATCAAGTTGTTGATGGCGTGAGAGTATAACAGCGTGATTCTGAACAAAATCATTTAGGAAATGATTACGTAGGGTTAGCAGAGTCGTTGATGACATGGGAGTATAGCGACTATGGTTGAAATAGGGCACATCGCATGGTAGGCCACTATTCGGTGAGAGAGAGTTATATGATAAAATGATCAGTCGTTGATGACATAGAGGTTATATGTGTCCGAGGAAAATGTCATTTCGGGAATGGCGGTCTTGTGTCGAGGTATTTGATAACATGGCTGATTATGTGGACCCACCATCCTATTGGCGAGGATTGGAGGGGGAATTTGTCAAAGGTGATTGTTAACCCGACAAAAATTTGTTGCGATTGGGGCAACTTTGAGGACCTACCATCCCATTAAAGAGGATTAGTAAGTTGATTTGCGGGGTAAAATGTTAACATGACAAGATTGTCGCTGACGGGCGACTTTGAGGACTTACCATCCCATTGAAGAGGATTGGCAAGTTGATTTGTCAGAGGTGTAATATTAACATGACAGTGGGAGTGGTCAAGTCGTTCAGGGACATGGGAGTATAACGACTACGGTTGAAATAGAGGCACATCGCATGGTAGGCCACTATTCGAAAATGATCGAATCGTTCGATGACATAAAAGTATAGCGATGCGATCGAGAAGCAATCAAGTTGTTGATTGACTTAAAAGTATAACAACGGTGATTCTGAACAAAGTCATTTAGGAAATGACTCTACGTGGGGAAATGAGTCGTTGGGGACATGGGAGTATAGCGACTATGGCTAAAATAGAGGCACATCGCATGGTAGGCCACTATTCGGTGAAGTCGATAGGGGTATATTGCTTGGTTAACCACTATCAACCCAAAGTCACTTTCGGACAAGTGGCGATATGGAAATGTCAGTCGTTGGTGGCGTAAAAGTATACGGCGTGATGAAAAACAATCAAGTTGTTGATGACATGGGAGTATAACAACTATGATGGGGTAGTAGATATCGTTTGTGGTGATTTGACAAGCGGCACAACACTTGGTAGTCCACTTGCCAAATGACAATGTGGAATTGATCAAATCGTTCATTGACGGAAGTATGGCGACATATGACCAAGAAGAATCTAGTTGTTGTTGACTCGGAAGTATAACAACTATGATGGGAATAGGTGTCACGGCGACTTGATTGGACAACGTCATTTGCGAGAATGGCGGTGCGGACTCGAGAGGTGATTGTTAACATGGCGGTTATATGGACCTACCAACCTATTGGCGAGGTTGGAAGGGAATTTGTCAAGGTGATTGTTAACCCGACAAGAATTTGTTGCGTTCGGGGCAACTTTGAGGACTCACCATCCCATTGAATAGGATCATGACAAGATTGTCGCGGCGAACCTTTGAGGACTTACCATCCCATTGAAGAGGTTGGCAAGTTGATTTGTCGGAGGTGTAATATTAACATGACAAGATTGTCGCGTCGGAGCGACTTTGAGGACTTACCATCCCATTGAAGAGGATTGGCAAGTTGATTTGTCAGAGGTGTAATATTAACATGACAGTGGGAGTTTGAAAGAAGACTACGGGTAGTACTTCTTCAAGGATTTGCCGTCGGATGCTGGTCCTCTGGCGATTGACGCATATAAGCATCAATGATCATCTTTGGCCGATTGTAGCCAAGTCTTCACAGTCGGTCCCATAACTTGGTTCGAGTTGGCAAGCTCGGCCGAGATCGTCGAGGGGCTTACTTGAAAAGAGTTTTGATGAGAAGGTCGCCACCCCAAGGTATCTTGGTGCGTCACCTCCTCGAAATTCAAATAGCTCTTGAGCCTCCATGCGGCTTGAGCATGCTCGACTTGTTCTCCTTGGCGGGTTAAGTCTTTCCCTGGCGAGCTATGGCCAGTAGCCCATATTAGACAAAATGTTGATGGAGAGATTATTAGGCACATCATGAAGTGGCCTCGGAAATCCGATCCGCGAGCCGCGGCGATGGTTCACGAATCTCTTGACAAAGTTGCTCCTGATTCTTTCTTCCTGCTTTCTGACTAGCGGGGTTGCCATAGATACTCTGTGTCATCGTCGAAGAATCGGCCATGAAGAGCCTTTCCATGTCCTTCCGGCAAGTGATGGACCCGAGGTTCCAATCTGCGAAACCATTCAAAAGCAACCCCTTGAGGGTGCCAATGAACAACAGAGTCTGCGGGATCACTTCCCATTATGTGTCAGTTACGCTGGAAGTAGTAAATGTGTTGGGTAGGAGAACCCTTGCCATCGAGCTGCGGGGAGATCGGTGGCTTGAATTTTGGCGGATATGGGACATCGTCCCCTCCGTAGGATATGGCTGGCCACCCGGCTCTTTGATGCGCCCTTGGAGTTTGAGAGCATCCGGTGCTTTTGGAAATCATGTAGCGTATGATCTACCTCTTTCATCACAGCGGATTCGATTCAGCGGATGACGAGTGGACATCATGATCCCCCTCATAGCCTTCGCCCGATTTGGACCCTCAGGCGAGCTTCTCCATCATTACTCTAAGCGTCGATGGACTCTTGTTGAGCAACAATGAGAGCTTGTTGCTCTTCGATCTTCTTTGCCATCTCTTCCTCTTTATCGACCGAGGGGCCGGCTTGATCACTTATATCGGTGTTTGAAGGTTGAGATGTGGCCATGCGAGTTCTCGGATTCTTCACGGGTACCCCAAGCCAATTGGCTATAGTCAAGCGGGATTGCTGCTCCGACCGAGGCGGGTGCTTTGATAAGCGCTTGACCATTGATTAATCGCCTCGTAACCACGGGAATACTTCGAGTCGGGCGATTGGGTACTGTTGGGGTCTTGCTCCTGCTTCCCAGCCATGTTAATAGTCACTCGAGGAATGACCACATGACCGCTTGTTTCTTATAAGCGAAACGCCCGTCTAGTTGAGTCGGATGTCGCTCAAATCTGAAGGTTGATGTGTCGATGAACATTGGTAGCGCATGGCATAAATGAGCTTCCCACAGCGGCAATGGGATTGCATTTGGCGGCATCAAGCTTGCGAGTAGAGGTAATCCGCGAGATCGAGTGGGTGTACCCCGGTTGATCACGAAAAGCGAGCCTCGTATGAGAGAGGCTCTGAGTCGAGTTTGGCGAACTGGCGAGGTTGCCTTTTCCTGGTTTTGGCGGCGGGTTATTTGCCTGCGAGTTAGATCTGCTTAGAGGAGACCTCATGTTGGCGAAGTTCATTGCTTGGGCGAGTTCATCCCTTTGAGAGGGACCTCATGTAGGCTGGCGGATCGCCACTCAAGCGAGGCTCATCCTTCAAGTGGACCTCAGCGTAGTAGCGAGGTTAGCCACTTTGTGAGGCTTATCCCATTTGAGGGATCTCCGTTGTGGCGAGGTTAAGCCGGCGGGTTCTGATTGGGGCGGAGTTAGCGGTAGGCGGCGTTAAGCCTTGTGGGCGTGGTTAGCGGTAGGCGGCGTTAGTCTTGTAGGCGAGGTTAGGCGACGTCTTGTTTGAAATGAACCCACGATAATGGCGAGGTTCGTTGTTTGAGCGAGTTCATCTTGTTTAGAATGGACCTCATGTTGTGGGGTAGGTTCATAATGGCGAGGTTAGTCATTGTGGCGCTTCTACGGCGAATTAGATCAGCGGCGAGCTTCGTCTTGCTTTGATGACACCCGTGTCGAGGTTCCGCGATGGCGAGGTTAGTCATTTTGATGCTTGCTATGGCGAGGTTAGATCAGCAGGCGATGTTAGATGCGGTTTTGATGGAACCTCATGTTGTCGGAGAATTTGCCGGACTAGGCTCATCTCTTTTCAAGAGGACCTCATATTGTTGGCGAGGTTAGCCACTTGGGCCGACTCATCCCTTTTGGAGGGACCTCACATTGGCCGCGAGTTCACCACTTGGGCGAGTTAGCGGTAGGCGGCGTTGATCTTGTAGGCGAGTTAGCGGTAGGCGGCGTTCGTCTTGTTTGAAGGAACCCTTAGATGAAGAGCGAGGTTCACGACTTGGGGTGCAATAGCGAGGTTAAGTGGCGTTCCTCGTCGATTCGACCCTCGGTTTGTTTGACCACCGCCGGACGATAGTAAAACCGTCCAAGAGACCAAAGCTTCGAGCCCTACTGCGAGCTTGGATTGTCGTGGGCTTTGCTAACGCGTTGTGAAGTGGACCCTTGGCGAGATCCTTCCTTTCCACGGGCGGTGAGTTCGCCATGAAAGCCAAAGTTTGGCTAATGGCCTCGAAGTTGGGGCGGTGCTTAACCACCCACTTCTTAGCTGTTGGCAAGCTCTTGGAGCCTTGAGAGACATGGTGGTTCTCGAGGTCGCTCGAGGAGATTCAACCACGAGCCGCGGTGAAGTCTCATATGAGACTTCGGCGACACTTGCGTGTCTTCAGGGTTAGATGCCCGGTGGAGAGGAACTCCTTATGGATACTCACGATCAAACTCAAGGACCAAGGTTTGAACCTCGGTTCCAAGCTGCAACTTTGTCGATTAGCCACCACCAGTTCATCGGAATGAATGGAACTCCCCTTGTGGTTATGCATCTTACGTAGGAATTGAAAAATGTTTATTTGATTGAATGAATGTTTTACAATCAAATTCTCGATTCTGAGAGGAAGAGGAGATTGATTTGACTCCTCTTTTGTATGGGTTCTTGGTGGCGATAGGATGCTTCCCTCGATGCTCACGTCGAGATTGCTTCCGTTGTGATCGGACCAAAGCTGCGGATGATCTAGAGGTTCTTTGAAGAGCTTGATCTCTCTTGGGCCTTAAATGCTTGATTTTCCAGGGTTCTCTCTAAAAGCGGCATTGACCCCCTTTTAATGGGCGCTCACGCCATTTATAGGGTTTTCTAGCACATAAGCGGGTGTGCCCTCATTGTGGAAGCGTGGGTGAGCGTGGGCATAGCGATGCCCGACGACCGGTTCACAGGTGTCGTGCCCCTCCCTCATGTGGAGATGATGGCTTATAAATAGGCAAGGAGAGGCATGGCCACTTCCTTGATTTGTGGGATATGGCCATGCTTTCGGTTGAGAGAGCCATACCCCACGTGGGATGTGACCCTTTGTGAGGGAACCATGCTCTGTGGGATGTGACCACTATGTGACATTTCCCATGCTTCAAGTGGGCGGTCTTGGTTGGATGGTGAGCTTGGCGTTGTGGCGAACCTCTTATAGTCGAGGTTCGCTGCGTGGCGAACCTCGGTTGTATGTCGAGGTTCGCGCTGCTGTAGAGCCTACCGGTGGAATGTCGAGGTTCGCTGGCGTAGGCGAACCTCGGTCGAATGTCGAGGTTCGCTGCAAAGCGAACCTCGGTTGAATGTCGAGGTTCGCTGGCGTGGCGAGCCTCCGGTTGAATGTCGAGGTTCCCTGGCGTAGGCGAGCCTCGGTTGAATGTCGAGGTTCCTGGCTGTAGAGCCTGGTTGAATGTCGAGTTCCTGGCGTAGGCGAGCCTCCGGTCGAATGTCGAGGTTCAGCTGCGTAGAACCTCGGTCGAATGTCGAGGTTCGCTGCTGTGGCGAGCCTCGGTTGAATGTCGAGGTTCGCTGCTGTGGCGAGCCTCGGTTGAATGTCGAGGTTCGCTGGCGTAGGCGAACCTCGGTCGAATGTCGAGTTCGCTGCGTGGCGAACCCGGTTGAATGTCGAGTTCGCTGCTGTGGCGAACCTCGGTTGAATCATTTGCTTGGCGAACCTCGTGCGGATGAAGAGCTTATTGCTTGGCAAACCTGCGTCGAATGTCGAGCTTCGGGCGAACCTGGTGAGAAACCGGCTGCTTGGCGAGCCTCGGTTGAATGTGAGCCCATTTGCTTGGCGAACCTCGTCACGAATGGAGAGCTTACGCTTGGCGATCCTCGGTTGAATGTCGAGCCTGCCGGCGCGAACCTCGTCGAATGTCGAGCCTGGCGCAATGGCGAACCTCGTCGACTTTGATCTGCGAGCCTCGTCAAGCTATTTGTTGTAGGCGAGCCTCGTCAAACTTTGAGGTTGTGGGCGATTTTGGCCTATCGCGGCGAGCTTCAAGCAGCGGTGAGCTCCAAGTCTTCAGCGAGCTTGTGCGAAGTGAGCTAAGCTCCTTTGCGGCGAGCTTGCTCTGGCGACTTGAGAACATCTTCTGAAGGAGTGCGTAACTTTCAAACCGTATGTCGAATTGGGCCGAATTATATATGAAAATTGACTATCTCGGCGAGGCAGACCAACCAAACCCACGCGAAGGGTTCGGTTTACTCGGTCATTTGCCAAATTCCTTCGGTTTGGGAGATATCGACACTTTGTCTATTTTGTAAAGTCAAGCCTTTAGGGGGCGACTTCACTCGGATGGACCCTTAAGCTCTTTTGCTCATTCAGGGATTCTTTGTGCAGGGATTAAGGCAATTTTTATTGTCTACACTCCTTCCTTGTCAATCGGTTCCTTTTGACTTGAACCCATTCTTCCTTGGGAGGAGTGTTGGCGGATTGAGATTGGCGTTGTAACTGGCGGCTCACGATCCGCAGCGTTCGTGTTGTAATGAACTCGTCTGTTGATTCCATGGCCTTTGCAAGTTGTCGGGCCATCTTTTGGCGTTGTCTCGGCGAGCCCTCTTAAATCAGTGGTTGAATCTTGTTAAATGACTCCTTCTTACGAAAGGAGTCAGCGAACGAGCTCCGGCTTTGAATCCACAGGGATGTTCTTTGAGAGGAAATGCGCCTCCGTCATAGCGAGCGAGAATCGTTAGCATCTATGAAACGAACCTCCCTCTTAGGAGATGAAATCCTCCGATGTTTGCGGGTGAGGAGGACTTGATGATGAAGAGAGAGATATTCTTGAACTTGGCTTGATCGAAGAAGTAATCGATCCGTCGACCATGAGGTCGGCTTGATGTTACAAGGCTGCGACACCGATCGGGCTCGCGAGCCGTTGGCTCCCAGCGTGGTCGCCATCGTGTTTGGGTCGAAAGTTGATTTCTTTGTCGTTTCCATTACAAAACTTAAGAAAATTACACTTTAATTTTGAGTTACAAAGAAATTTCAATAACTCTCTCAAACTTCGAACAAAAGATACTACAAGTGTAGATCTCTGTTTTAGTGGGACTTTGCACGTCTTGGGGGGCGTGTCAGTGGACCCCAGAGCAGCGATCGTCAAATCGGCGGGGTTTAGTTGATGCTTATAGGAAACAAGAACTTAAGCAAATATCTTAGCAAAGTAAGATATCTACTCTTCTCAAGAATAAGTCGAGCTTAAACTTCGAGGAATCTCCGTGTAGATCGCGTTCTTGAACTTTGGAAGCTTGGATTCTCTCTCTCTCCTTGCAAAAGCTCGATTTCTTTGATCTCGATTGCCAAAATCGATCCCACCGCAGTGGGCGTGGGGGGTATTTATAGCCTGGGAAGCGTGCCCTGAAGAAACATAAGTGCCCAACATTTGTAGTTAAGCAGCGGCTCGAGTGCCTCGTAAGCTACCTCGCCTGAGGCGGATGTCAGCTATACCTGTTGTGGCCGGCGATGTAAACTGCCTCGCTAATGGCGGGCGTGTAAATCCCTCATTTATGTAGCGGTTTATTTGCTTTTAAGGCGATTAAATGCCCTAAAATCCGCCTGAGTGGCGTATTTTCGCGATGTAACCGCCCATCAAAGTATATCGAGCGTCTCTGCGTTGATAAAGTCAAGTGGGCCCCATCGGCATTGATTTAGATCCTTCAAGAGCTTCGTTTGGTTATTACGGGTGTCTCGCCTTTGCGAGACACAAATAAGTCTGCTATAGCGAGACACATCAAAGTGTCTCGCTTCGTGGCGAGGCACAAACAAGTGTCTCGCTTCGTGGCGAGGCACAAACAAGTGTCGCTAGTAGCGAGACACCTCAAGTGTCTGGCTAGTGGCGAGGCACCTAAAAGTCGTAGTGGCGGCGAGGCACATACAATGTCTGCGCTAATAGCGAGACACCAACAAGTGTCTCGCCTTGTAGCGAGAACAAACACAATGTTGACTTCTTGAGATTTCGGCGGCGTTGTCCCGATCTTCTCATAATTTAGTCATATCGAGGTTCTTGGCAATTTTGATGCCTACAAGGGGAGGAGTTTGTCAAAGAGATGATGGTCTCGCCCGTGGGAGAGTTTAGAAGAGGAGAGATTAGAGGGAGAAGATGAAGCTCTCGGAGGATCTTATCGTCAGCGGATTGGAAGAAGATAAGCGGGGTTGGAGGATCGGCAAGGTCGATATCTTTGGAGGGGCAGGGGAAAGGGCGGCTTAAGATCCAGGAAAAGGTCGGGGTCGGGTCGGTCAGGAAAAGGAAAATCCCTCAAAAGATCAGGTCAGGGAATCAAAGGAAAGAAGAGTCCTCAAGATCTAGAGGGATAGGATGAGATCAGAATCGTTCGGTCATTGAAAATCAAATGGTTAAACAAAGGCGAATCGGAGGTTTTCATAAGCGGTCAGATCCAATATATCAAAGGGTTGGTTGACATTGAGTTTTTATTTTTGGGGCCTTGACACAAATTTCCCAAATAATTATGAGTGTAAAATTTCCAAGCGGTTTATCTTATGTAAGTCTTAAACATAAGGTGACGAGGAAGGTATAAAATAAACTAAAAAAATAAAAGTGAAACATAATGAAGTTAAATCAATGTGAGGTAGTTATCGGCAATATAAATGAAATTTCATGGTTGTTACGTAGTTAAGCATTTACTTCTTTCTTTCCTTTTTCTTTTCTTTTCTTTTCAATAGCAGAGGCTGGCTCCATGGTTCAAAGTCGATTTTACATGATTAGTCTATGACATGCTTCTCAAGTTTATTTGGTGCCTTGTTTCAAGGGAATCACCACCTTATCCTTGTAATCTCTCAAGCTACAACTTAGGCGAGATTTCACTAAAACGATCGCTAATGAGCACAGTAATTGTACTCATGTTGAGTTTGTCATGATTGGTAACATTCATTAGTTTATATATATATATATATATATATATATATATATATATATATATATATATATATATATATATATATATATATATATATATATATATATATATGAACATGTTCTCGATTAAGTCCTTTTTTTCAATTAAGTCCTTATTTGTGTTTCTAATGGCGGTATGTGTGTGTGTGTGTGTGTGTGTGTATATATATATATATATATATATATATATATATATATATATATATATATATATATATATATATATATATATATATATATATATATATATATAAATGAAACTCTATGAGCTTAAGTTCATAATGAATAGTGGTCTTATGCAACTTTTTATCATTTCATCTTGTCTTGAGATTTGTGATGCCAAATCTGAAGTGAAACTTATATCTTTCGGATCAAAGCAATATGAGTGGTTAGAAAGTTGGTCTTGATGTCGATATGGCTTAAGTTAATGGAAGCACTCTTCTATATATATATGAACATGTTCTCGGTTAAGTCCTTATTTGTGTTTCTAATGGCGGTATGCATTTGTTTCCAGATTTGAAGGATATGTCATCACCTTGATAGTCTTGACCGGGCTTGTTAATCTTTTAGAGGTATCTCTTTATTTGAAGATCAGCAGGTGATGCGACCTTTGCATCAACACCTCCATAGCTCAAAAGCAGACAAGAAACCAGTGCCAAGAAGAGCAAGGCAGAATCCCTCAAGATTTTCTATTGATGATGTCCATGGTATTTCGTACCAATCTACTGTATCACTGTATCAAATACTTGATCATACGCACACATCAGAAGCAACATAAAATGAAAAAACATGTAGTCTAACACTGTATTTCTTTGTATCTGTATTATATGTGTTAGTAACTGCTTCAACTCCTCCTAAAATGATTGTAATATCTCTTAAACAATTTATATGTTTAAGCATAATAATTCAGCAAAAACAGTAACTAGAATTAACGACTTATTGTATATCGGGTGCATTCGATTAAAATAAGGAACAAAACTAACTGAAAAATACAACTTCTATCAAAACGATGAAGAATTCAAAACTAAAGCCTTCCGGAAAAAGATCCCTGAACTTTGTCTACAACTACATAATTATGCTTCACGTGACTTATTGCGTCTTTTTGCACAGTTATTTGGCTTATGGGATCTAACTAATGTTGCTAGTTTCTACTTAATCTGCTACATAATGATGCTAATTATATTCTCAATCTGTGTAATAAGACAGGTTGAACCCTTCTCATATAACTAACTAAGCAGCCTAAGTTTTAAAGCAATATATCACAAAAATGATAAGAGTGAAGCACATAATATGTCAATGCCACTATCATCGACAAAAACTAATTTATAGAAATAAAGTATATTAATTGAGCTTGCTTGTTACAGAAAATAACCTGCCAGATGAATACTAAAATGAAAGAAAAGAACAGGGACTTACCGTCGAAATAGAAGCAGGGTGCACAGAACTAATGGTATCCCAATATGTGGAGCAAATCAGAGAGAGGGAGTAAGTGCATTTAACAAGGGAGGAAACGAAGTGTCATTTCTTTCATACATCACCATAATTCCCGTTTTACCCCTAAACAAACCAAGATTTGAATGATTCCTTCACATTTGCTTAACCTCACAATGTTTTTATATAGTAGTATAGATATAGATATCAAAACTGGTCGACATCAAAATTTGTCAAATGACATCACATTAATATCCTAATGCACACATTCTAATGTTTTTCTATGAACTAAACCCTACTTGCATGTGAAATATGTATAAGCCATATGACCAGCTCCTTTCAACGATCACTGAGATAAGATGAATCTGTGATTAAACATCTTTAACTTACATTGGATGGCTTTAATTAGTTAATTTGGAATAACATGCTACTTAAGTAATTGATGCATGAATGCAGATACATTGCTTTGGAAAAAGAAAAGGGTTGTGACTCAATCCTAAAGATTGCAATGTGCATCATTGCCTCTCATTCTTCTTGCAAAAATTAACAAGGAGAAATGTATAAAGATCTTTATGTATCTATCAAAGACTTGAGAGATTCCAAGTCCACTCTAGCTATCATCCAGGCAAAGGAAGGGAATTTTGTCACAAAGGACAACAATTTTTTTGGTTCATACGCTTCCACGCTATTAATCAAGTGCCGCACATGTCGTGTAGACAGAGTCAACCGCATTCTTTTCTTACTTCTAAGGATTATCCAGTGCAGTTCATTACGACATATATTGTAGAGAACAGAAATATTTGAGAATAGTTGTAGAATATTCGATGTCCTTAAGTACGCGTTTGATTGCCCATGGGATTGGGACTTGGATTTCAATGTCCCGGGATTTGAATCATGTCCCACGTTTGGTTCCTTAGGACTAGGATATGGGTAGGATTGAGATTTCTCTCTAATCCTCAGAATAGGTACAAAGAAATTCCACTACCCTCTGAGTATTAGCAGCATAAGACTTTTTTTTGATGGAGCAGCATAAGGCTTTTCATTACAACTAGTATAGTCTTGCGTCGTTGCATAAGCATTACACTTGTTTTATGTTCTAATTTTTAAATTTATAGTGATATATTAAATATTACACATATTTATAAAATAAATATAATTTTAAATAATAAAAATGTACTATTTTAATTAGTACTTAACTCAAATCCTATTATACCCTACCTATTCATTTTATTTCTAATTGATAACTAATCTTAAATTTGACATTAATTAATAATTTAATTACTATTAATAGGGTATGAACAAAATTAGTTATTGTTCTAATAATATAGTACTGATATATAAATAAGATAACAATAGAGATGCATGGGAAATATGCAGAAAGTGTACAGTGAAAGTTAAATTAAAACTAATGAAATATCAAGTTTATTACAAACTCTCAAAGGAGCTTGGCCACTTGTGCCTAATTTCAAATTAAATTATTGATTGAGGAGCAGAATAGCAATTTCAATAATTTGAGGGACTAATTCAAAATAGCTTAGGGAGGGAATTAATATTAATTTTGTGATTTAAGGTACTTCAGAATATCAAAGATTTAGAAACTGAGGGATTAATTTCAGAATATCAAAGATTTAAGGAACTAATGTCGTAAAAAGTCTATTATTTTTGCAATTTTTAATTTGTATTTGTAAACTATTTAATACTATTTCTAATAACAATATTAAAGTTTAAAATATTAACAAATCTATTAATAGTCCCAATAAATTATTTATTTTATATTCACTATTAAATAATCCATTGAATTGATGCAGTACAAATCCTTGAGATCTTCATCGTTGCTCTCGTCCTTCTTCCTCTTGGATTTTCGATGGCGGTCCTTGAGATCTTAAATTAAATTATGGTTGTTGCCTTCTTCTTTTGAGTACGGATCCGTTCGATCCTTACGCCATTTCTAGGGTTTTGGGTTACGTGAGGAGTTGGTTGATGGCGATGCTGAGGTGGTTATAATCTAATTACGGAAGTGCAATTAAGGTGGACCGTCTAATTAAAAAGATCCGGATTACAGCGTAATGGTTTGTAGGCATCAAAAATTGTGAAGAACCTCAAATATGACTAAATCATGAGAAGATCGAAGGACAAGCGTCGTCGAAATCTCAAGAAGTCAACACATGGGAGATTGTGTCTCGCTACAAGGCGAGACACTTTGTTTGTGTCTCGCCACGAGCGACAATTTGATGTGTCTCGCGGCGCAGACACTTTGTAACGACGAAGCGACACTTGATGTGTCTCACGGCATGCAGACATTTTGTGTGTCCTCGCACGAAGCGAGACACCTTGATGTGTCTCGCTATAGGCGAGGCACTTACTGTCTCGCTAGCTGGCGAGACACCCAGCTACTGGAGCGAGCTCTTGAAGGGTCTAAATCAATGCGATGGGGCCCACTTGACTTTATCAATGCGAGAGCGTTGAGATACTTTAATGGCGGTTACCGCGAAGATAAGCCCACTGGTGATTCTAGGGCATTTAATCGTGTCTAAAAGCGGGAAAACCGTTCACGGCGGTGGAGGGGCGACAGCGCTCGCCGGTGGTAGGCCTCTCGCCTTAGGCGGCCGATCTTAATCTCGCCCGGTGGCGAAGCGGCTGTATGAACGCTTCGGTACTTGCAAATGTGGAGCACTTGTGATCCTTGTGTTTCTTCGGAGACACGTTTCCCAAAGGCTATAAATACCTTCCTACATCCACTTGGCGGTCGGCCATCGAAGGGGGCAACCAGAGATCGATAAACATAGCCATTACAAGGAGAGAGATCAATCCTCGAGTTCAAGAACCACGATCTACGGAGATTCCTCGAGTTTAAGCTTTGACTTATTCTTGAGAAGAGTAGATATCTTACTTTGCTAAGATATTTGCTTAAGTTCTTGTTTCCTGCGAAGCATCAACTAAACCGTCGATTTGGCGATCATTGCTCGGTGGTCCACGGTTAGCGTCCCGAAGCGAGGCAAAGACCCACAAAAAGCGAAGATCTACACTTGTAGCGTCTTTTGTTGAGTTTGTAAGAGAGTTATTTAATTTCCTTGTGGCGAGAACCAAAGTGTAATTTTCTCAAGTTTTACAATGGAAGCGACTTTCGACCCAAACCGATGGCGACCCGATGGGAGCCAGCGGTCTCGAGCCGAGATCGTTGTGTCGCAGCCTTGCAGCGATCAAGCCGACCTCATGGTCGATGGACTGGATTACTTCTTCGATCAAGCCAAGTTCGAAGAATATCTCTACTCTTCTTCGTCGAAGTTCCCCTCGCCCCCCAAGCATCGGAGGATTTCATCTCCTAAGAGGGAAGTTCGTTCTGTTGTGATGCGTAATGATTCTCGTTCGTTTGCGACGGAGGCGATTTCCCCTCTCAACAATACCCCGGTGGATTTCAAAGCCGGGAGCTCTGCTCAAGTTGACTCCTTTCAGAAGAAGGAGTCATTCAACAAGATCTCAACCGCTCTGACAAAGAGGGCTCGTCAGAGACAGCGTCAGAAGTTGGCCCGTCAGTTTGCCAAGGCCATGGAGTCAACGGACGGAATTCATTATCACACGAACTCATGTGATCAGAGGCGTCAACAAACTTTAGCGCCTCAGTTTCAATCCGCCAACACTCCTCCTAAGGAAGAGTGGGTTCTCGTCAAAAGAACCCAATTGACAAAGAAGGAGCGCGCCCAAAAGCGTCGTGCGCATTGCTGCGTCTGCGTGCCATTGTTCGCAAGGTGCGAGTCGAAATCAACGGGAATCGACTCAAAATCACAAAGTTTGGGTCGAAGTCGACATCAAAATCGGCCCGGATATCTTCCTTCGGTAGAGGCGGCTCGGCTGCCTCGCCAATGAGGCATAAGCTGCCTGCAGCAACGAGCAATGTAAAGCATCTCGCGCCCGTAGCGATCTGAGCTACCTGCATAGCAATGAAATGATGTAACTGTCTCAGCGCCGGCGAACGTCGACTGCCTGCCAGCGACAAAGATCCTTCATGCCTTTGCAAAAGCGAGGCGATCGAAGTGTCTGGCGTGGATTACCTTGTTCGATGCCCCCAAAGAAGGCGTGTCCTCGGTCAAGGACAACGTTACACTTGGGGGTGGAAATGTTATTTGCAATAACCCACACCAACCATATCATCAGGCCGGGGGTGGCAACACACGAAAAAGAGCAATCGACGAAATGGGTTGTTCTTGCTGGTGTGCATTTGATTAAGACATTGCTATCGGGATGTACACCTTTCGAGTCGAATGCTTTCGATCACAAAACCTCGATATTGAGAGGCTTTCCTTGCCGACAGCGGAAGATTGAAGCCAATGTCAAGGCGACATCGAAGAAGAAAGAGATCATTCATTCAATTTGATGAGTTTCCCGAGGTGACTATCAACATGGTGAACAAAGGGAAAGGACCAGCGACGGATGCAGATCCTGACTTCACTCCTGAAGGAAAGATGGATCTCAGTTTCTCGAGAGAATGTCTCAATTGCAATTGCGAGCTACAACGCGCCGATTATAGAAGGATGCATGAGGAAAGTCATCGATGGCGAAGCTTCGACATCAATTCGGCGATAGCTTCGATGACACAATATCAAGTGTTGGTAGCCATCCCGAGAAGCTTTTGCAATTACTCTTGAAACCTTAGCTCAAATGTTACAGAGGCCCTAGCTAAACAGCGTGAAGAGCTTAAGGCGAAATGAAAGCAAAATGGAGCTAACCATGCAGCGGATGAGGGAGTTGCAAACCCATGCAGTTTGCACAACACAGGTCAGTCCAGCGGCTGAATCTAGTCAACAAGATGGAGTTACCCACCATAATCACCATAATGTCGAAGCGATGATTGAAGGTAGATGAACACATTTCTGTGATCAACCTCACGAAGAAAGCATCGGTGTTCAAGGTGGAAATGTTCCAATTCCTCCTATTGGAAGTAATCCAAAACAAGGAGAGGATGGCGAAAAGATGAAAGAGCTTGAGGATAAAATCAATGCTTTGATGCCGCGAGGAAGTCAAGAAGACCGGCATCCGTGTCCTTATCAGAGAGTGGGATTCAATCCCTTACCCTCAGAAATTCAGTTTGATTAATTTCACACCTTTTGATGGGAGGGTTAGCCTACCACGACACTTGATCTATTTCAAGTCTCACTTGGGGATGATCTCGGAAATGAGCCCTTGATGGTTCGGTCATTCGGTACCCTTTGCAGCCGATTAGTGTATCGAAGACTCAAGGCGGTAGCATCAATTGTTGGAATGACATGGAAAGCTTGTTCCTCGGCAATTTCTTCGATGGCGACACGAAGTTTGATTGGAACTCTCTTGGATGAAAGCGAGAAGAGTGGAGAGGCGATTGATTGTTTAGTTAAAGCTTCGCATTAAGGCTATAAAGCGCAAAGATCAATCACCGAAAAGTTTATATTGAAGACTTGCCACAACAATCTTTCTATAGAATTGTTGGAAGTCATGGGGTTAGATCCACCAACTACATGGCAAGATCTGAAAATCTGAGGAGAACAAGCGAGCGTTTCCTCAAAGGAAGAAAGTTGAAAAGTGAAATGACGGTGACCCCTCGAGTAAATTTTTCCTCTCGTAATAGAGGAAAGACATCTGTGACTGCTGTTAGTCAAACGTCGCTTAACAACGCAGTACAAAAGCTTCTAAATTCCATGAGACATACTCTTTCGGAGAAGAAGAAGTTCCAATCATCTTCAAACACCTCCTCGATAACAACAAGATCAAGTTGCCTCCGATTATAAATCAGGAGGAGGCTGACAAGACCGGACCCTAAATCTTGCGTTACCAGGAGGATCCTCCATCCTACTAAGGATTGCTTAGCTCTCAAGGCCATCATCCAAGCCTTGGTTGAAGCCGGCGTCTTAACGGCGAAATAAGCCGAATGAGAATTCACTCCGACAGGTATACAAGTATAAACTGCTCCCCTTCCTCCGATAAGTACAAGAGGTTAAACTGTTCCTCCTTCTTACTCCAATAGGAATATGAGTATAAACTATTCTAAATAAACGCTGACCCAATTTTGCAAAGAAAGGGGGTGGATAATCCATGAGCGAGAGGTCCACTTTCAAGTTGGCGATCAAACCTTCCTGATTAGGATTGTCTCAAAATTTCTATCTGGTCAAACCTTCTTACAGTTAGGACCACGGCTAAAATCCCTTCGATTCCTTCCATGAGCAGAGGTCCACTTCTAGATTGGCGATCAAACCTTCCTGATTAGGATTGTCTCAAAATTTCTATCTGGTCAAACCTTCTTACAGTTAGGACCACGGCTAAAATCCCTTCTCGATTCCTTCCATGAGCGAGAGGTCCACTCAACCTAGCGGGTTCGTTTTAGCCCCAAGAAGACACAGCGGGTTCGTTTTAAGCCCCAAGAAGACACAATTCCAAAGTCATTATTCAATATCGTAGCATAGATGTCATTACATAATGACACCTAAACTATGCATTTATGCATAGGGATGTTATCTCTGTCCTTACGGAGATAAGTCGACATCTAACACATCTTTGGGTAGTCAATTCTGTGATAATTGATCAAGCCTCATTATTCAATATCGTAGCATAGATGTCATTACATAATGACACCTAAACTATGCATTTATGCATAGGGATGTTATCTCGTCCTTACGAGAGATAAATTGACATCTAACACATCTTTGTAGGGTAGTCAATTCTGTGATAATTGATCAAGCCTCGTATTCAATATCGTAGCATAGATGTCATTACATAATGACACCTAAACTATGCATTTATGCATAGGGATGTTATCTCGTCCTTACGGAGATAAGTCGACATCTAACACATCTTTGCCGGGTAGTCAATTCGTGATAATTGATCAAGCCTCGTATTCAATATCGTAGCATAGATGTCATTATATAATGACACCTAAATTATGCATTTATGCATAGGGATGTTATCTCTGTCCCTTACCAGAGATAAGTCTGCATCTAACACATGCCGCCGGGTAGTCAATTCCCGTGATAATTGATCAAACCTACGTATTCAATTTCGTAGCATAGATGTCATTACCTAATGACACCTAAACTATGCCTTCATGCATAGGGATGTTATCTCTGTCCCTTACCAGAGATAAGTCAACGTCTAACACACGCCGCCGGGTAGTCAATTCTTGTAATAATTGACCGAGTTTACGTATTCAATATCGTAGCATAAAGTCTAAGAGAATTCATTCTTTTAGCACAACGTTATATGTAGAACGGATTCAAATAATCTACATGCTAGCCCAACTCAAACGGTAGTTGGTAAAGGCTCATCAAATCCGTTGATGGCTGAGGGTTTGCCAAAAATCCTATATCTATCGGAGACCACAAACTGTCTCAGCAAATCCAGAATTCGACGATTACCCTCTGCACGTAATCCGAAGCAAATTGGTTCTATATTCCATATAGAAGCTTTCCTGGAAATCTGATGTTCAGAAAACCAGACGACGCTTTTTCTCTGAATGATTCTCAAGGCATTCAATCATAACCCAAGTGGTGACTTTCAAGATGAAGATGATTAGTCCAAAATTGACTTCGACATTTCAATTCATTCAAATACAAATGCAACAATTATTGATCCCAAAATATGGTCGTGACGTAGCGTAGCAGAGGGTTGGCTGAAGCAAAACACGGGCCTCTTCTACAAAGTTCAGCGATGAGCGAAGCAAAGGCATCTTATCCAAAGTATTCGGACCCCTCGATAAAATACGGAGAATGGAGAATATCTGTAGGCATCAAAATTGTGAAAAGAACCTCAAATATGACTAAATCATGAGAAGATCGAAGGACAACGTCGTCGAAATCTCAAGAAGTCAACACATGGGAGATTGTGTCTGCTTCTGATCGCGAGACACTTGTTTAATGTCTGCCACGGCGAGACACCTTGATGTGTCTCTTGTTAGCGAGACGCTTGTTATGCCTCGCACGCGAGACACCTTGATGTGTGGCGAAGACGCAATAATGCCTATGCCGGCGAGAACACCTTGATGTGTCTCGCTATAGGCGAGGCACTTACTGTCCGCTAGCTGGCGAACACCAGAATACTGGAGCGAGCTCTTGAAGGGTCTAAATCAATGCGATGGGGCCCGCGGCTTTATCAATGCGAGAGCGTTCGAGATACTTTAATGGCGGTTACCGGCGAAGATCGCCCACTAGGCGTGATTCTAGGGTATTTAATCGTGTCTAAAAGCGGGGAAAACCGTTACGGCGGTGGAGGGGCGACCTAGCCTCGCCAGTTAGCGAGGCAGCCATCTTGCCTCGCCGCCGGCCAGCGGCCTCTCTTACCTCGCGCCCGGCGGCGGCCGTCTGTCTGCGCCCGTGGCGAAGCGGCTGCCTAGAGCAACTTCGGTGCCAGCATGCTTGCAAATGTGGAGCACTTGTGACCCTTGTGTTTCTTGGAGACACGTTTCCCAAAGGCTATAAATACCTTCCTACATCCACTTGGCGGAGTTCGCCATCGAAGGGGCAACGGAGATCGATAAGCGAGCCATTACAAGGAGAGAGAGAATCAATCCTCGAGTTCAAGAATCACGATCTACGGAGATTCCTCGAGTTTAAGCTTTGACTTATTCTTGAGAAGAGTAGATATCTTACTTTGCTAAGATATTTGCTTAAGTTCTTGTTTTCTTTGCGAAGCATCAACTAAACCGTCGATTTGGCGATCGTTGCTTTCGGTGGTCCCGCGGATTCAGCGTCCCGACGCAGGGCAAAGACCCACAAAAGCGAAGATCTACACTTGTAGCGTCTTTTGTTGAGTTTGTAAGAGAGTTATTTAATTTCCTTATAGCGAGAACCAAAGTGTAATTTTCTCAAGTTTTACAATGGGCGACTTTAGACCCAAACGTTTGTTTGGTTGAAAGTTGTTTCCATTAAAACAAAACTTTAATTTTCAGTTACAAAGGTACGAATTAACTCTCTTGCAAGACTTCGAACACTAAAATGAATCTCTGTTTAGTGGGACTTTGCTGTGTGAACGCGCATCATGGACCACGGCGATCGATGTGAGGGTTGAACCGATGCCGCGAGAAAACAGAACAAGCAAATATCTTAGCAAAGAATATACTCTTCTCAAGAATAGTCAAAACAAGCTTCGAGGAATCTCCGTGGTCGTGTTCTCCGGTGGATTACTCTCTCTCTTTGCAATAGCTCTGCTTATGCGATCTGCGTTGCCACCCGCAGTGGATGTAGGGAATTTTATAGCCTTTGAAAGCGTCTGGCACCTGGCGTCATAAGTGCCCCATATTTTTAGTTGGCGGCTCCTTTACCAGCCAGCTAAGCCCCAGCTGGCGGCGGTGTAGGCTGCTACCGGCGTGACGATGAACGCCTCGTTAAATAGCGGCGTGTCGGATCTCGGTTTGTTGTAGCGGTTTTCACTTTGAAACGCGATCCTAAAATCGCGCCTGGTGGGCGTAGTTCGTGTGTAACCGCCCATAAAAGGCTGAGCGTCTCTTTGCGTTGATAAAGTCAATGAGCCCCCAACTGATTTTCCCTTCAAACTCATTTCAATGCGGGTGTCACCGCCTTTGCGAACACAAGTGCCTGGCCTATGGCGAGACACATCAATGTATCTTGCTAGTGGCGAGGCACACACAAGTGTCTGCGGCTAAAGCGAACACATCAAGGTGTCTGCAGTGGCGGCGCACACCTGTCTGTAGTAGCGAGACACAAGCAAATGTCACCAGCTGTGAGGGCACAAACAAGTGTCTGCATTATATCGAGACACAATCCTCCTGTGTTGACTTCTTGAGATTTTGGCGTTCGCCCGATCTTCTCATGATTTAGTCATATTTGGGTTCTTACGCAATTTGACCCTGATACCCTCCAAACGGAACTCCTACGTATTTTATCGAGGAATACGGAATTGCAGATGAATAACGCTGATTCAGCGTTGAACTGAAAAGGCGTATTTTGCTGGGTTCTCAAACCACGAGTGCAGCGATAATCTATCCATGACGAGTTCAATAACTGTGCATTTGTATTTGAATGGTTGAAATGTGAAGTCGATTTTGAACTAATCATTTTCATCTTGAAGTCACCACGGAATTGCATTAATGCCTTGAAGAATCATTGACATCGTCGGTTTGCGGTTTTCGAATTTCGAGCTTCTATATAATATGGAACCAATTTGTCTTGAATCTGCCTTGAATCCGTGCGGAGAATAATTATTATCTGCGGAATTATCCCTTGGCGGCGAGTGTCGGGGTGTCTTGCTCAAGCGATTTGGCGAGGCGGCATGAATGTCTCAAGAAGATTGGCGGCGGCATGAGTGTCTGCTCAAAGAGTTTGAAGGCATAAGGTGTCTCGCTCAAAGAAATGAAGCGGTGCCCGGCCTTTATAAACCCGATACCTAGGGTTTTAACCCCGTATGATATCCCGCCTCCTGGACTTTAAAACCTCCCCAAACTTTCCCAAACCCTATTTCAATCTTCTACTAACCAAAGAATCCCCTCAAGCTCCTCAAACTAGTCCTAAAGATCTCTCTTTTAAACCTAGGGTTTCAATCTTCACGGGTTTTTTCGATTTTCTTCGGTTCTGGTCCATTTCTTTGCAGAAAATCGGTCTCCATCTATCCTTTAACTGATCTACAGGTTTGTCATTGAAACCCTAGCTCTTTTAATGCCTTTTTATTTCAAGTTCCATCAAAATCCGACCGTTCTTTCTTGTTTGAATCAGAAACCCGACCTTTAATCATGTCGCCCAAGAGATCTAAAGTTCCCAAGGGTACTTCCACTGCCCAAGCCTCTGAATCTGAAGAACCCATGGCCTCGTCGTTCGGGGGTAAGTTTCCTCTCACTTTTTTACTGATTTGAAGTCCTATTTTTGTCAAAACTTGAACTTTTGTGCGTGAATCCTCATTTGATCTCTTTTATGAGGCATTTGGGCAAAGTCGAGGTCCTCCTGCGGGGGATGCAGGCTAAAACAAGTGTTTTGCATGGTCAAAACATTTGTCAAATCAACGAACCAAGATTTCAACTTTCGTTACTGCGAGGCGGTTGGGGCTGTCGTTCTTTGGCGGCGATTGGGGCTGTCTCATTCTTTGGCGGGCGATTGAGGCTGTCTCATTGTTGGCGAGGCAGTTGAGAACTATCTCAACTTTTGGCGAGATAGCTTGAGCTGTCTCCATCTTTGGCGAGACGGCTCGGCACCACCGGCTTTGGCGAGTCGGTGTCCCAACATTAGCCATTTTTATGTTAATTTTAACCCGGCACTTATAAGTGTATATGTGCTGCGGTTGAGTTTCCCCTCACGGCATTCGATGTTCATGAGCCAAGTGGATCCAAGAAACACTTATGATCGATCAGATCAAGTGGCCAAAATGCTGGAAACGGCGTTGAATAAACAACGGGAAAACTTCAAGTTAGAAATGGAGTTGGCCATGCAGACGATAGAGAAATGCCGACCAAGATCCAAGCCACGACAAAACATCAAGGTGAATCAAGTCGGTAGCGTCAGCGTCGATGAAGATGATAGCGATTCGGATCGGGAGGAACCCGAGAAGATAACCCCGAACCCCAGCGGCAATGGCTGTTGCTCATGAGGCGAAGATCAAAGACTTGGAGAGCAAAATCAATTCATTGATTTCCGCTCAAGTAAGAAAACGGTATTCCTTGCCCATACAGAAGTGGGAAGCAATCCTTACCGTCGAAGTTTAACTTAATAAACTTCACACCATTTGGCGGGAAGGGTTCCCCAGACACTTGATTTATTTCAAGTCACACCTGGAGTTATTTACGGCGAACCCTTGATGGTTCGGTCATTTGTTGGCACCGCCGTTAGAACGCGCCGAATGGTACCGCCGTCTCAAGCGGGAGCATTCACGGTTGGGGCGACATGGAGTCTAGCTTCCATACCAATTTCTTTGATGGCGATACGGGTATCGATCGGGCGTTACTTTCGGCGAAGCGGAAACGGAGAAACCGTGGACATCTTTGTTAAGCGATTCGGAACAAGGCAATGAAGCTAGGGATCAATATGAGAGGAGTTCATCCTCAAACACCCGCGACAACTTATCAATAGATGTGCTTGAAGCAATGGGTGCAACCATCGATAGCGATGGAAGGACTTGAAGGTTAAGTGGAAGCGAGATTCCTCAAAAGGAAAAAGCGAGAGAGGTCGGCCAGACAACGGAAGCTCGGCGTAACTTTGTCCCAGCGGCAAAGGGAAAGAGCAAGCCAAGGCGGTTCTGCGAACCAAGCGTTCAACTCAACCCGGCTGCGGCGGCAGCGGCGGC